>VDFB02326433.1:59238-228994 GCA_007258455.2 Sequoia sempervirens
TCTCCCACCCTCTCTGACCTTATCCCACTCTCTCAGGTCACTCTCTCACACACTAAATCCATCTATCTCTCTCTCTTATACCCTTATAACCCTCTACCATATACCCTAAACCCTAAAGCTTTAACCCTTAAACCTTCTACCATCTACCATTAACCCCTAGGTCTATGTGTACAAAAATCAGATATCCGATTTGAAACGTATATCCGATTTCTAGACCATTACTTTAAAAAACAACAAATTTTGTATATATATGCTTTTTACAAATCAGATATCCGATTTGAAACGGATATCCGATTTGTAAAAATCATATATATACAACTATTTTCATTGTTTTAAAGTAACAGTCTACAAATCGGATATCCGTTTCAAATCGGATATCCAATTTGTAGACTGTTACTTTAAAACAACAAATTTTTTATATATATTCTTTTTACAAATCAGATATCCGATCCAAATCGGATATCCGATATGGAAAACTAGGATTGGTGTTTGCTTTGGTGGTGTGTACTGACACCCGAGCCTAAAAAAAGTCAACACGATATTTTCGCATTTTTGGGTCGATGAAAGACGTGTTTTTTTCCTCATTGCCACTTTTTGGCATACCATGATCCTGCACATACCCAAATGTTTATTGTGAAAAAGTGACATTTAGTCGTTTAATTTTTTCAGTCAAAATAAGCTCTTTATTGTTGTAATTTTCTTTATTGATTACATCTTCAACCTTGTTTCACTCTGAAATAATGGTTGATTATATGTTTGTGATGTAATATTTTATTGTTTTTCTAGAAAATAGTCATTGTAGCAGCCTTTAGTGAATCAAAGATCAATATTTTTTCCTGTATTTGTTTCAATTTTCTTTGTTTATGAAAGAAAAGTAGGTATTATTGTGAGTTTTGTGACTCCTTGATTATTGTTGTTCTAATTTTACCTCTAAATTACTCTTGCAAATTACTGTGTGAAGCTTTCGATTGAGATTTATAAGTTGTGTTGGTGAAAGGAAGTATAAATTTTCTCTATTTGGTGTATCACCTTCATTTTCTGTTTTATATTCAAATTATTAGATCTTTCTCATCTCTTTTCCCAACAAAGTTCTTTACTTAGAGTTAGTTTTTAGGTGATTTACCATGGGGAATCCACCCTTTAATTAGAGGTTGACCTCGAGTTTCACAAGTCCTACAACTCAAGAGGTCATCCCATGTTTTATAGGATAGCTAGATTCAAGATTCAATAGGGTACATATTCCAAGTGATAACAATTTTTGGCATGCTTGGTGGGACTAGTCCAAAGACTTCTACATTTTCCAATTGAGAAAGTGGTGTTTATCTCAATAAGTGCAAACTTGAAGAGGCGAGTTTACAAAAGTAATTGATGAATCCACTACCTTTTGGTTGCAGATCAGAGCTTTCATCATATGCCAAGAGTGCAAACAAGGGATTCTACCAAAGGTATAAAGTTTAAATTTATTGAGTTATCAGATAGTTCTTCTAGAAGTAGAAAATCAAGATTGTCTAGATCTCCTATAAGAAAAACTAAAGCTTAAGCAACTCCAAGAGCAAAATTTATTCCTCCTTTTGGTAGATTTCCTCAAGCTCAAGTAAAATTCCATATTCCTAGAATGGCTAGGCAATAGACTTTTGCTGCTTTTGATGGGGGAAACCCTCTTATTTTGACCCAACATGATGCTATACCAATTTTAGCTTTGAAATGTTTAATGTATTTTAGTGGTGATAAGGCATCTACACCTTCAAAGCATATTGAAGATATTGCTAATGTTGATTATTTTCATCATGTTACTCAAGATAAAATGGTGATGTGAGGCTTTTAGGATCTTCTTTTAGGGGCAAAGCAGGTGATTAGTATAGAGGGTTACCATATGCTTTAATCCATAATTGGGATGAATTGGGAGAAGCATTTTTCAAAGAGTTTGATGACAAGAGCAATCATTTATCTCTCACGGAGCATTTTTCTATGGTCAAGAGAGCTCCTCACAAATTCTTAATAGATTTCAATCAAAGGTTTCAAAAGACATGGGATAGGATGCCAACTTTAGTACAACGTACTCCCAATACTACTTTTCTATATTATTTACACTCTTTGAACAGTGATATTGCTTTATCAATACAATTTATGGGTGGGAGAGTATTACTCGATGCTTATGATTCAACTATACAAGCTAAAAATAGTCTAATCCAAGCTAGAAAAATAGTTCCTAAGCCTCCCATGCTATTATTTCCTGAAATTTTAGCAGCTCAACAAGCATAACTCCTATTCCTACAACTGTTGTTCCAACAAATCCTCTTGCTATACCTTCTAGTGAACTCCAAGAAGTAAAATATTTTCTTTAGAGCTTTAGAAATAAGCTATTTACCCTAAAAAGATAGCAAACATAGCAAAATAGACCATATCAACAACAAAATTATTCATGTTAGCCACAAAATAGGCCATATCAACCCTCATATCAACAAGATAGGTCGCTAGATCCAACAAATGCACAAGGTCAAGGGCAGTTAAGCTATATTAGGCATTTGAATACAATAAATCCCAATGTTGCTAGTATCTCCAAAACTATTGTTCTTGCATAAAATAATATAGTACAAGAGCAAGAATGATAGGAGGGAAACTATGGTCCAACTCTCATAGTGCAAGATGTACCTACTAGTTGAGGACTACAGTATGAAGGATTTGAGCATGTTGGAATTGAAGATCAATATGTGCAAGGTGAGCCAATTTTGGCTAATTGTGAGGAAGATGAGTTTTGTGGTATGAATAGGGTTGGAATAACAACAAAAGACTCAAATTCAATAGCACAATAAAGTAGGGTAGCAAAGAAGAGAGCAATAGGAGATGGATCAACTGCCATAGTTGATCAACCATCCATCCAACAAGCATCCTAAGGTGTCACAAGTGTTGTTGTAGAAACAAATACTACTATTGTTCTAGTTATAGTAGCTATTCTAAAGGGAAATCTGGTGCCAAATTAGGTTCTAATAATAGATACTGTTGTACCAAAGGTTTCTCCAAAGGATAGTGTAGTTCCATCTAATGTTGTAGAGAAAATGAAGAAAGCTAGCTTGAATGTACTAATGTGGGAAGCATCATCTATTGCTATGCAAAGAGACTATTTGTAGGAAGCCTTGAAAGGGCTTGATCAACCAAGTAGGGCAACAAAGGAAAGTGTTACAACAAAAACCAGTGCAATTCAACCCAAAAAGGAGACTAATACCAAAAAAGAAGTAAGCCTCCTCCATCCTACATGTCTTTGATCATTGGTGATTTCATTGTTCATAATTGTATGATCAATTTAGGGACAAGTACTTCTGTTATGCCTAAGAAAGTAGCTAATCAATTGGGTATAAAATATGAAACCACCACCAAGGGTGTTGTGAAATTAGATGGCACTATTGTTAGAACCATGTGAGTCATTAAAAATTTGAATTTAACCTTACATGCATGCCCAAATTCTACTATTGTGCAAGATGTATCAGTTATAGATCTTCCTCCCTACTTTTCCATTTATTTATCCAAAGAATTTACAACCAAAATAGGAGGATATTTATCATCTGATTGGTCTCATATGCTCTTTAGAACTAAGTATGGAACTAAGGTTACTATCAAAGCTAAACCTATCTCCAAAGACCATATTGAGCCATATATTCCTCCTCCAAGTAATATGAATTGTACTATTCTAGACCAGGAGGAAGGAATTGATGGTCATGAGGCTACCAATCCCATAAAAGAAATACCAAATTTGTTGCTTGATGAGTGGGTAGTCTAATCCATGGCTAATTTGTATACTAACATGGAAGATAAAGGTTTGGGCACATACTGTATCCATAAGGAAAAGATAGAAATTATAAATATTTTGAAGGCACAAGAGGCTAAAGATGGTATATGGAAGTTGTATTTTGATGGATCTAGGTCCAAGAAGGGGGAATGGGCAGGGGCTGGTATTACTCTTATTTTTCCTCAAGAAGAGAAATACTTCTTTCTTTCAAATTTCATTTTAATTGTACTAATAATGTGGCTAGGTATGAATTATTGTAGGTATTTGGAGACAGTGAGTTGGTTGTACGCTAGGTTAGAGGAAAAAGTGCCTCCAAGAATAGCTTGTTGAAATCATACAAGCACATTGTTTGGGATCTTATTGAAAGTTTTGATGCTTTCAACATACAAGCTATCCCAAGAGCACAAAAAAAAGATGTCGATCACCTTGTAGCAATTGGGGCACAATTTAACATACCCAAGAATGTCACTAAAGACAATGAATAACATGCTAATGTGCTACTAAGGCCTGTTGTCCCAGATAATGTAATTAGTTGGTAGGTTTTCGATGATGATCAGTAAATTACCAATTTTTTGGTAGAAGTAGAATTTTCTAGTCAAAATCAGTCAAGCTTAGATAAACATCATGGTGATTACATTATCAAATGGAAAACAAACAAGTTTCCAAAGGGTTTGGTCACGTTGGAGAGCATCTTCAACAGTGACAATCAACTTAGGAAGGAGAAAATGGCCATACCTATCAAGGAAAATGACTATGAGGAAGTCCAAATTCCTGAAGACAAAGTTATCAAAGTGGGAAAGGTATGTTCCAAAGCTAAAAAGTAATCTTTTCTTAGTCTTTGTGAAGAATTTGATGATATATTTGCGTGGACGTATAAATATTTGAAAGGACTTAATCCTAGTTTAGGCCAACATACTATTGAGTTGTATCCTACTGCTAAACTAGTTAGAAAGAGACAAAGGCCTATAAACCCTAAGATAGAGTCTGCCATGAATAAAGAGTTATCCAAACTATTAGATGCTAATATTATCTACCCAATCAAACATTCATATCGGGTAGCCAATCTAGTTCTCATAATGAAAAGGAATGGTGAAATCAGACTTTATGTAGATTTCAAAGACTTGAATAGAGCATCTCTTCAAGATCATTAACCTCTTCCCTCTATGGAATAAATTTTGCAAACAATTGCTAGGGCTGAGATACTTTCTTGGTTAGATGGTTATTCAGGTTATGATAAGATACTTGTACAAGAATTAGATCAATTCAAAATAGTATTTGCTACAAAATGGGTACCATGGCTTACAAGAAGATGCCTTTTGGCTTAAAAAATATAGGTGCAACCTTTCAAAGAGCAATGGATATGGCTTTAAAAGGGTTGATTAATGATTTTGTTCTTGTTTATCTAGATGACTTTTAATTGTTTTTCTAAACATGAGGCTAATCATCTAGGTAATTTGAGAAAAGTATTTGATAGATGTAGGGAATTTGACCAAGCTTCAATCAAAAAGCTTGACCATTGAGGTAACTCGATTTCTTGGAAATAATATTGATTTCACTATCTTATCTTCTCGTTTTAGCTAGTGTTTATCACTACATTTTATGGTAGAAATGATAACACAGTAGCATACAATGTTTTTGTTTGTGTGTCTCAGCTTGAGCCGAAGGTATAGATTTGGCGACCACCCTTTGGGGAATCGCATGGCCTACAACATACTTTTCTTTAGTATCTAGAATGGAGCCATTCAACTAGCCTCCTATGCTAGACTGAGGTATCAAACCTTAAGAAGCATCTGTTAAGTAAGTTCACTCAATAATGTAAGCCATATCATGGCTATCAAAAATCATATTATGATTTACTGCGTACCATTTGGTATTGACTTTGTAAAGGTTCGCCTGCTGAACCTATGAAAAGAGGATATAATCCTCTTTGTTACCTTTGATATGTACCGACAGTGTTATATGTAAAGCATATCGCCTTCCATTATTGGCTAGGTTGATAATGGTAAGGGAAAATCGTTCATTTATACAGGAATGTGGTAAACATATTTGTATAAAGAGGAAGCCCTCGACTTGAGGAATGGATGGGATGTATGAGTTGGGTTTCATTGTAACCTTGTAAGGATCAATCCTCTTGATCAATAGGTTTAATTATTTGAATAAATATCAGGCTTGAGTCTGCATAACATATAGAGCAACATGCATTAGGAGATAAGCTAAAATTCCCATAAGGGAAATTTCGAATATAACTTTGAGGTTAAGAAAGAAAGCACCCGACCATAGAAATGGGTCAAAAACCAAAATAACCTTGGTTTGATGTTACAACCTGAATAGGAAAAAAGTACTGTTTGAATCCTAAAACTTCCTTGCATTCTTAACTGAAATATTTGCTTAAGAAATTCATCGACAAACATGTCGAACTTGGTTTCTTTATATTATTAAAGTTTCTCATAGTAATTCGAGTGATGAGAGTGTTCAAGATTTGGATAATAGACATTCTTTTTTTAAGTTTGAAACTAGGCTATTTGATTTGTTTATTTTCTGTTCATAAGGGAGAACCCATTCAGTTTTAAATGATGAGCATTTACTTGTAAGTGATCATTTAGCATGTAACAACTTGAGATAAAAAACTGAGTAAATGACATTATTTGTCTTTAAATATAATCTGTTTAGTATGAAACAATATTGTGTTGATATAAACAGAGTTTAATCTCTTGCAAACAAATTTGTTTTGTTGAAAAGTTATCATTATAGTTGGAAACAACCTTGCTCATCAAACTGTTTAGTTGAAACAACTTGTTTTATGACTGTTTAGTAGGAAACAATACTTATTCTATTCAAACAATGAATGCATATATGTGAACAACTTGTTTTATGGTTGTTTAGTAGGAAACAATACTTATTCTGTTAAAACAATGAATATACTTAAAACAATGAATATATATATGTAAACAACTTGTTTTACTACTGTTTAGTAGGAAACAATACTCGTTCTGTGTAAACAATGAATGTTGTATGAAAACAACAACTTTAGTGTATCACAGTTGTGAAATGCAATAATGGTATGTGTGAAATTGTTAGCATAGACTTGTTTAGATTATTTATTTTGACAAGAAATGTCAAGGGAATACTATTTTAAGATTGCAATCTGAATTTTATAATTATTTCAGAATGTATGCACAAACTTAAACATTAGTAGGCACATATATGTGTACATGCACATAGACTTCGTCTATGTACATACACATACTTGTGACATACCTTATTTTATTTTTAGTACATTTCTAAAAGGAAAATACTTAAGATAATAAGGAGAAAAAAGTCATAAGAATGATATGACTGATTGTTGAATTACTCTGTGAATTGTAAATCTGATTTTTGTTTAGAGTATAAATTTGCATTTTGTTTTTTCTTTTGTAGACATTTGTGAAAGAATATTTTAAATACTTGAACATAACAATGATACCTTAGTTGATTAGAACACCTATGGGTAGTTGCTGCTAGAGGGTAGATAACTGTTATAGTAGAAATTTACCTTCCAGGACAGGTGCCAAAATGGTGTTCAAAGGGTATAGGTTTTATTTACTAGAACCTATTATCTGTTGTTATTGCAACACACTTATTATGCTTGGACAAACAATATAGTTCATTATGTATGTATGAATGAACTCTGTGATTTCACTCTCTACCATTCCTAGCATAGATCTTGCAATTTCTTTTCTAATTTGTAGATATAAATTGCATGTTGATGTATGGGCACACACCAGATTCCACCTTGCAGGTTGTTCTCTTGCTAAACTTTCCATGCAGGGTCGGGCATTCTTCAAGTCAGAAGAATAGTAGGGAAGTGTAAGCTTCGTGGTTGGGCGATAAAGCGCTTCAACCATGTTCTCATCCATCAGTGGAGCTGAGCATCAAATAGGAACCTTAGTTGTTCACAGGACTATTATAGTCTAAGATTTAATTGATGTAATTCATTCTTGTACTTGATGTAATGTGTACAATGAAATGACTTAGTGGCCTTAGGAGCCAAGTCAAAACTTGATATTGTAATTTGACTTTTAAAGTGAATATAAGAATCTTCAAGACTCATTTTAAATGGACATGTGTAGCTATTATTGACTTTAGCCAAGCTAGTTATGTATTTTTAATTTGGAGTATATTCATGTGTCAGTTACAATAATATTATTTAAGTAATAATTTCAAATGGGTTATTACACACTCACCCTGTGCTACAGTACTAGTATGTTGTATGAGGATTTGGGTGAGGGAACTAATTAAATACAATGTATCAACTTCAACACTTTCCTTCACAATAGAAGGGATAGTCACATGCTCATATGCTGGTCTAGCGAGTGCTCATCTCATTGGCCACTATGCATTGATACGTGCCCTAAACCTGTCCCGTGCAGAGCCCCCATCTCTACCTTGGAAGTCCCACATATATTGAAATAGTTTGGGATTTTATTAAGAAAAAACTCATAGTAGAGTTTCCTCAAAAATAATTGTGGCACCTCATTGTTGTTGCATGGAGGATGGTTAAAAACCATCCACACCTCCTCCAAAAATGGTTCTTTATCTCTTGGTGGTTGCACCAATGGATAGGGAACCTCTTGCTTGAAGGATGTAAAGGTTGATTCATTCTAGGGTTTGTGAATAAGGCACACAAGTCAAATTTTGTAATTTTTGCATCCTTCATTTGTTTATAGGATAATTTATTTGCATAAAATTCTCTAAACTCTCATCTCTTGCCCAACCAACCACTTATTTGCTTGCTAATTGAATCTACATGTGATACTATCGATTCAAGTGATTGAGAAAGCATGGTTCTATGTGAGGTTGAGCTTGCAGGATCTTTCAAGCTTGCAATTATATCCTCAATTTGTTTTTATTAGTTTCAATTTGCCCCATTAAATTTTCCTGAGTTCTTGGAGCATGTTGAGGAATTGTTGGAGGTGTTTTTGGGGTTGTTCCTCAGCAAGGATTTCGACATGAGATGAATCAAAATTTTGAAGAGGAATTTGAGGAGGGTTTGGAGGTGCATTATCATTTCTTGAAAATTAAATAAATTTATGTAAAAAACATATGAAATCTACCTATTTGATGTCAAATTCACATAAAAAATAGAAATTACTTACTTCTTTGACCTACCTGATGACGTGGTGACATTTTGACAAAGATTCAGTGAAGAATTGAAGTAGATTTGACCTTCCAAAAGCAAAAGCACATTATGCAAGGGTTTCAAGCCGTAGACAAAACAAAAAGTCACAAATAATCCAAAATGAGGATTTTTTTGTTTTGTTTTAATAAGCTATAATGCACTCACGTTATAATGCGAGCACGTTATACCTTGGGAGTGACCAAGCCTCAGGCTCAGTCACTCCAAACCATAATGCGAGCACGTTATAACATGCTCACATTATGGCTTTTTAATTTTTTTTGAAAAAGTTGGCCACTTTTTGGCCCCCCATCTTTTTGCACCTGCCCCATGAATATATAAGAAAATTTATTCAATGAATTGTATAAATAATATACAGGAAGAATAACTTTCAATATGGCAAGCTACAACAATAGATACATATATCTTTTGAAAGTAAGTACAGCACCTCAAGAATCTTCTTCAAATTTCAAGCAAGCTCCAAGCACCAACAAAAAGCTAATTTTTGACAAAACCTATTTTCACCAAAAGGGGAGAGAGGTTTTTACTTCCAAACCAAAAATAAAAAAGTGATCCTAAAACCTTTTCCTTTTTTATTTTGTTGGTATTTCCTTAAGGTATTTTCACTTTTTTTGTCCTTTCACATTTGGAAAATCTATTTCAAAACGAATGGATACCAAGATATTTCTAAAATATTTGTTTACAAGCAAGTATTTCATATATTTATTTTCTAAATAGATATTTCTTGACATTCCAAATTAAATCTATATGTTCTTTTCCAAATAACAATTAACTTAAAATGATTTCATTAAAGAATTTAAATAGCTTATCCACAAGCATTTTCATTTAGATTAACATAATATTTTCTATTTTAATAATTTCATTAAACTATTAATAAGATGGGAACCTGTTGGAGCACCTAGGCCTCCACTGCACACCGAATAATCTTCATGGCTGAGAGAAGTTACACACATGAAACTATTTCATCAAGAAGAGTGAATAAATGAGATGTACAATACATTACATATTGTACATGCTTTTTAAAGTTGTGAAAAACATAGATGGGTGAAAAACTACCCTACGAGAAATACTAATTATCCATATGTTAAAACTTAACACACTAACACCCCCCCTTTAAGTGCAAACTTAGGGAGAATTATTATACAAAATAAAGATGCAATATGGGTCCCAACTACAAAACCATGTTAGGTACCCATTTACAATGCAAAAAGAAATCTCTAATAACCGAAGAAAAGGAGGAAAAACCATGTGGGAAAAAAACCCTCTCCAAAAGAGAGAAAAGAAAACAAAAAAGATGCATGGATGGAGGAATCAATCACACCCCCAAGGACTACATACATCATGTATATACAACCAATAGCCTCCCATAAGAGGGAAAGAGAGACTATATAGCCACCCCACAATGTGTAATCACTTGCAAAAGTGGTAAGTGTTTGAAGACAAAACATGATCCAATGTCGACAAACAATATTTCTCCCCTTGGGAAGAAACTAATCCACTGGTGAATGAAGAAACTCTAAACCAAGAGATGAGGAAAGAAGTCTCAAGAAGTATGAAGTCTCTGAAGGATGCTCAAATGGCTCCATGTCGATGGAAAATGATACCATAATCAAATAAGGATTTAATGAAGACTTAAAAACATCAACCTCCAAAGACAATGATTCCTCTGAATTCTGCTTAAGATACTCCAACTCACTGCCAAACTGTGACAAAAGAAGAGAAGAAGAAAGAAAATGAGGGTATGATGGTTCCCTGATCACATCCGAAGTAATGGAATCAACTCCTTCAAAGAGGAGATGAACATCATCAATTGTGTCTTCCAAATCATCAATGTGAGACTCCACAAACAAGAATGATATGTCTGCAAGATAAGAATCCCAATGAGGTGGATCTGGAAAACAATATGCATCCTACTGATCAGGATCATGGAAAGTAGTAACCAATCAATGTGAAGGCTCAATAGGTATCTTTGTAGGAGGAGTGGAAACTTCATCATCCTCATCATTGAGATGTGCTTGGTGTTCCAAAGAAGTAAACTCCTATAGTGTATCGTAGTCATATCATGGTATATTATCTAAATCATCAAGAGGTACAAGACAATTTGAAGCAGGATCATTTGGGAAGGGTGGAGTATCGGGATCTCCATATAATTCCCAAAGTTTGCTCCATAGAGCATGGGGACACTCAATGCCAACAATGAAACACAATGCATTATCATCAATATGAAGATCAATCACTTCAAAAACATGATCCCTTTTGGAATGCCAAAACAAACATTTTACTCCAAGAAGTACTGATTTGAGGAACAAGACCATATAGATATGAAAAAAGATGAAGCCATCTCAAATGCTTCAATATACCATCTCTCCATTGTTTATAGTTCCCTCTTTTCAAGATGATTAGAGAAGGGTTGAAATGAAAAACCCATAATGACAAGATAATTCTCTAAATTTACAAAGACATGAAACCTTCAAATCAACAAAAATAGGCAGATTTACCTCAAAATTAGGAAAACCATCGTTTGAAAAGACAAAACAGCCCACGAGGAAGTGAAACCACCAAAATATGGGTCTTTGACCGCTCAAAAGATCTCCTTATTCACACCACTCACCAACCTCAAAAACTGAAGTCTCGATTATACCATTCACAGATACCACAGATCCACAAGACATAAAACACTCTTCTAACACATGTGCTCTACTGCCATCCACTGACCGTATATGGCTTTGCTTATGTTAGATGGGGGACCGCTGGGCTATGCAACTAGCCAAAGACAATCCACATGATGGATGTGGGACTAAAGTCCCTGTCCCTATGCCCAGAGGCCGAACCCATCTTGCTACAGAATAAAACCCTAGAATGAAATATTTCGGTTAAAACTTTATAAAATATAAAGTTTGAATCAAGATATATTCGAGCCTTCATTCGTAGGAGATCAATTTACGCCTCTTCTCAACAGAAATCTGCGACCTCTTGCAAAGAGAATCACGCCTCTCAATCAGAAGATCGTGGCCCTTTTGAACAGAGATAAAGCGCCCTCACAGCCAATTAGAATGCCATTAAAAAAAAACGCCTCCCTCTGCAAATGTGAATCGCGCAGTGAGGGTGGATTGCGCAATAAATGTGAATCGCCAAGTAATGACAAATTCCAACGCATCCTTCAAATGAATGAAGTGCCTTCAAAAAGAGAATTGCATAGCCTCCAATCAGTAAATCGCGCCTCCAACAAGAGATGAATCACGTTGACAAACAAAAAAGGAACACCTTTACACAAGAGATAAGAAATGCTTCTGCCAAAACACCGTTCCGCCAATGCCAGAAATTGGGCCCTCGAAACTGGGTCAATTCATGAATGAATTTGTACCTTTTACATTAGGAATCATGCACAGATACAACACTCAAGACTCGCTGAAATGGGATGAATCCTATGTGAGTTTCCAATCAGCCAAGGAAGCCCAAAAATGACACTAGATAGGAAATGAATGTGCAACGCCTCCAGAAAAAAAACCCTCTGTGATCTGCAGAATGTGATGCTCATCGAGGAGAGATCGTGGTGTCAAAGAAACCCTACACTATCTCTACGAAGAAAAAGTGATCTTAAAAAACCTTGATGAAAATTCTCAAACGAAAGGGGTGGCAAGATGGGAAAGCTTTGATACCATGTTGGATAACCCGGGCCTCCATTACACATTGAATAACCTTCACGACGACTGAGAGAAGTTACATGCATGAAATTATTTCATCAAGAAGAGTGAATAAATAAGAAACAATAAATTACGTATTGTACAGGATTTTTAAAGCTATGAAAAACACAGACGGGTGAAAAACTACCCTACGGGAAAATCTAATTATCCCTATGTTAAAATTTAACACACTAACAAAGAGATTTTTACTTCCAAACCAAAAATAAAAAAGTGATCCTAAAACCTTTTCCTTTTTGAGTTTGTTGGTAATTCCTTAAGGCATTTTCACTTTTTTCGTCCTTTCACATTTGGACAAGCTATTTCAAAAGGAATGAATACCGAGATATTTCTAAAAGATTTTTTTACAAGCAAGTATTTCATATATTTATTTTCTAAATAGATATTTCTTGACATTCCAAATTGAATATATGTGTTCTTTTCCAAATAACAATTAACTAAAATGATTTCATTAAAGAATTTAAATAGCTTATCCACAAGCATTTTTCATTTAGACTAACATAATATATTCTATTTTAATAATTTTATTAAACTATTAAATCTCTTTTCAACATACAATAGTAGAATTACATATAACCTTTTTACACAAGCATAATAATAAACCTTTTTGACTGTAAGCTTATTGAATATTTTACAAATGCTTAAAAAAATATTTTGAAAACCAACTTAAATATAATTGTAAATAATGTAAAATGAACACATGCATAAGAACCACTCTTTTCATGGGTTTATTCACAACAAATGGATTCTAAAATTTCCATTGATTCTATTAGGATTTATTGGTAGGATGGAGCAATTGAATAATCAAATATAAATGCAAATAAAAGAAAAATGAACTACATAGAAAACACAAAGATTTTAATGTGGTTCATCCAATACAGTCTACATCCACAAAACAACCATCCAATTTTTATTATCCAAAAAAATAAAAGTTATATTAACTTGTAGCACTATCCACAGGTGCATGTACACTCAAACAAAACACCTTCAATCATTTATTAATAAAATTCTTTTATTAAAAATAGTCAATTTTTGCTTCGGGCATTTGCCTGAACTCTCCCATTAATTAAATTGGGGGGAAAATGTGGCTGCGAAAGTCACCAAAATATTAACTCAAAGAATGATTAGGCTCCATGAACCAACATATTCATATCTAGGTTATACATGAATTCACTAGATTCATCTCACAACTCAAATCAAGAGAGAAAAAGATTAAACAAACATGTTTTACCCAATGACTATCTTCAATTAACCACCATTGGCAAAAAAATGTATTTGTACACTCAGGTTAGACATACCTACACCATATAAAGATACCTAAAACATCCATGGTATAATTCATAATATTATATCAATTGTCACATCTAATTGTAAATCATATACAACTAGCATGATCTAGATAATGAGATGCAAAATCAACAATAAACTATAATGTTGAACCAGATACAATAATTCAATATTGACAAATCATAAAAAAATAATGAAGTTGAAACACAACTATAGATCATAATACATCATCGAATATTTGAATAACAATATAAAACAACACATAAAATAAATAAAACATATAATATCATAGCAAAAACTTTCAAAATATACAACAAAAATATCTTGATAAAAATATAAAACATCACTAGAAAGTGTGGTATCAATATCAGCAACCAAACAAGTAACAAACTAAGGCACATATTCCTAGAGGCCTTACAATGCACATATACTTTATTTTCGTTGATTCACACTCCATCTCTGAATCAACACTAAAACTTCAGACACTTATCAGCAAAATCTCATCAAACACTTCGACCTAATATCCTTGCCACTAAGCAGCCATTCCCTTGGGTCACATGACCTAGGTCTCTAAGTAAACAATGACAATTGACCACAATGTCAATGACCCAGGTCTCTAAGTAAACAATGACAATTGACCACAATGTCAATGACTTTAGCTCTTTTACAGTTCTACATTTTTTAAAATAATCTTGTACATTATTAATGTGATAATATGAAACATTATTTGATAGAAACAGCACATAAATTAATAAATTTATTTATTATTATCTTTTATAATTTAGAAGAGCATTGTTAACTCTGATTTATTAAAGGCTCCCTCTATAACTCCCCCTTACTTCAGTAATTTAGAACCTTCTGAAAGAAACAAAATGAAGGCTGAAATGACTGGAAGAAATAAATGAGGACCCAGAGTTTTAAGTTTTGAACAGCTAACCTGCACTAACAAGTCATTCAATTCTGCTGTTTAATTATTAGAAATATCAGAGGTGTTTTAAACCGTCTGAAGAAACAAATAAGACCCAGATGACTGGAAGAAACAAATGAAAACCCGAGTTTTAAATTTTCATTGAGAATGTTTCCCTCCTTAATGAGCTGTGGATCACAGGCCCTTTCCATTTTGTACAGGTTATCGAGTACGTTAAATGATAGCGTACATTCTTCATCATAATACTTTAAAGATACCATCAGGGCAGGCAGACTGTCTTGGTGCTGTAACGAAGGGTCTGTGCCATGTCCAGTAGCAATCAGCAAGGATATAAAAAGAGGTCAGCCGACAGTCTTATCTGACTGTATCGCTTCCACTTTAATAGAGAAGTTAGTTGAACGGTTACCACTAGAAGCTGTTAAGGCTGCATGAGGTTCCGTTCAATGACGCTCTCTTAACTTCTAAAACAAAATTTTGTGTTCAACCCATGTTTCGGACAGAGGAAAAAACATAGCAACGGAATTCCCTAAGTTGGATTGAATCGTAAATCCCCAGGCAGACCTTCAGAAATATATATGTTTTTATCGTTCCTCTCTTATGACTGACCGACTGTGCTGACAGGCATTGGAATTCAAAAAGGAATCTAGTGTCTCAGGGCAAATGATTTATCCTAAGCGGCATTATTATACTGTAGATATCGATCATCCAACAGGAAACAAACAAGTGATTAACCATCCAGTCAAAACTACCGACAACCATCTGTGACATCATTGCGAATTTAAAGGTAGGTGAATGTATTACAGTGTAGACTTCTCAGAGGAGACTGACGGTTAAGATGGTTCCAGAGAGAAAAAGTGTGGAAGATACTATAAGCATTCTATAAAAGGGATGATCGGAGGCTCTTCAATGTGGTTAAAATTGTCAGTTTTTTAAATCTTTCTTGTGCAACTGTAGCTGTATACTGTATAGTGATGGGGCAAATACCCAACAGCCATTCTAACAAGGGACAGAAGAAAGGTCCCTGGACACCTGAAGAAGACTTCCTATTGACAAAATATATAGAAACTCATGGTGAAGGACAATGGCGAACCTTGCCTAAAAAAGCAGGTATGCTACTAATTTACAGTCTTCGGCTTCATTAATGCTGTTCATTTTTCTGACAAATTCAAGGTTTTCATTCCTTATACTTCTACTGTACATTAGGTGCGAAATAGATAGATAGAACATTAGAGAATACTAGAATACTAGAGATGGATAACAACTCAAGTTTCTCCTACAAAGCTTTCGTTTTATTACTTGCCAAAAACAAAAGTTGTCTGATAAAATCTCTAGCTATATGTTAGCTTAGTGGGAAAATAACATCCATGGCGGGGAATCTTTATCAGTAGACTTTAATCATGGACTAAATAGTAATTATGCGCAACTGGAAGTACTTGAGTGCCTAACTAACGTAAAGAATATCAAAATCTTTTTCATAAAATTTCCGATTCTTTTGACCTCACAATGCTTTGATGCTTTAAAAAGAATGTTGAAAAGTTTTAACATCATCATTTTGCAGGTGGCAAATATGAGGTTTTGACATGGTTTGATTTGAGAGAGTATTTAGAGCTTTAGGGTTGGGAAAATGGGATTCTTTAAAGGAGATTAGAAGACACATTTCTAGAAGGAAGTAGTTGTCTCTATGAATCTAGTTGATATTCATGACGATGCAGATTTAATAAAAGGATTGTTTTGGGCTTCAGATAAATTTAAGAGAACTGGTTAGTATTTGTAGTTAAATGGCAACAATGTATTATATTGCTGAGTGTAAGCTTATTTGATTTAAATAAACATATTGAAACACAATTTGATTTGTACTAATTTCAAATTTTGAAAGTTTTTGGATTTGATTGTATAAATATTTTCTTATCAATGTTACAGATCATATTCTGTGATCCATCATCAGGATGTTGGGAGTCAGAGAAGATGGATCATGGAATATGATTCAAAATATTGATGAAAAAATATTTACGCAATCAAATCCAAAACTTTTTTAAAAATAGATGTATTGTAATCCAAAATGTTGATAAAATATTTACACAATCAGATTCAAAAACTTTCAAAAATTCTAAAAAGTTCAAATAGATAGATCTTTGCCTTTTCAAGATGGCATGCAGTCTAATTAATTTTTTAAATGCAAACTTAGATGACATTTATGCTAGGCAATAAAATAGTGTCTGAGCCTTTAGATTTATGTTTGTTAATTCATCAGAGAAAGGTTCCTACTCGGTGAATAGTTGGTTTGGTTTGATTTGGAGCGGAGAATGTAACATAACATATGCACATTTAGGTTTGCAACGATGTGGAAAAGGTTGCAGACTACGGTGGATGAATTACTTGAGGCCGAACGTAAAACGAGGCAACATATCTACAGAGGAGGAAGATCTCATTGTCAGATTGCACAAGCTCCTTGGCAATAGGTAAAACTACAATAGCCTTAAAAGTTATATATTAGATTATATATTACAAATAGGTAATTGGGTACTTGATTAGCTATTACAAATTCTTTCAATACATTGTTTTGCAGGTGGGCTCTGATTGCAGGTCGAGTGCCGGGCCGAACGGACAATGAAATTAAGAACTACTGGAACACTCGTTTGAGCAGGAAGCTTCGGAGCAATGCCATTGTGCAGAAAACAGATTGTAAAAGCAATGCCAGTGAAATCTTCAATGAAGAATTTGTAGATCGCGTGATTCAGAAACACAAACATCCTCCTTCAAGAGGCCTCGTAGCCAGCACTGTTTTCGAGGGTTCAGATTCTGTAGATGCCAATTGGCAGCATTTTCTGCAGGGAGAACCTTCTCTAAACATAAATATCTGGGGGGAGGAGTACCTATGTAGTCCCATGTATGGTGAACTAAGTCAAATTATTAATGCACAAAACCATGTTTCTTCCTCGACCAATCAACAGCAATATAATGGTATCAGTCAGCCATGGTCATATTTGGTGGGAGATTTAGTTGCTTCACGTGAAATGCCTAATCAATCAATCGAATCAGTCGACCCGCTGCAAGGCGGGGGACCCACTTTATCTGTTTACGATGACAAGGACTTCATGAGACCTAGTCCAATATTCTCTGATGAGGCGTACTTTCTGTCCACAGTATTTGGTCAATCCATTGATGGTTTTGCTGTGGGTAATTACCCGTGCGAAGCAAGCGAGAAGCTGAATGAATCAGAATATCGGGAATTACTTGAATGTTGCTTCCCTCAGTTTGATAGCATCGTACTTGAAAAAACCGAATCCTCTCTTGAAAGTTTACACTACTCAAATTAGTATTCAGAAATGTTTCATTCAAGTATGTCAGACTTCGGTCTCTTCATACATTGTTTACAGTTTTATTGGTGTTTCTGTAATCACTATGCCCATTCAGTTAAATGTATTCTGTGTTGAGAATATGTGGGTGCATAGAATCATGTAAATTCGTAGCTGTGAAGAAATAAAAAAGAAGATGAATAGAATAACATCCAAGAAAACACAATTTATTTGGTAAAACTCTCATAATATAAGAAAACAAAGAGAAAAAATGGAACAAGAAAATGACACAGAGAATGAAACAGCAGATGGATTCATTTCTCTCTTGTTCATAACCAGTAAACAACAGATAGAAATGATTTCAACAGTCATCCTAAAAACTGCTAAGTAAGTTGACAGTTAAATGGAATTTATTGACAACAAACTTGACAACTTTATAATCATTATTGACGCTTTTTCAAAATCTGATGACACATAAATAATATGAATGTAATTGTATTGTGACTTTGTCTACACTCACTAACAATTCACTAATACACTCGTTTATGTTGGAGTATATATTTCAACACCCTCTCTTAATGCTACAACATTAAACTAACTAATAACAATAAAAAATATATTATGCGCTACAACATTAAACTAACTAATAACAATAAAAAATACATTATGCAAAAGCTGTTCTTTGAAAACAGTTCTCGGATTAATAAGACTTCTTCAAGCTACTCCATATTATAAGTATAGTCACCTAACTATAATCCAAGTTTCCAACATCGTTGGTAACCATTTGCACATCAAGTGCCTCATCATCCTTGTAAAGGTGTGATGTTGAACTTCTAGATTTCATCTATTTCCCTTGAACTATTAGACATCAATACTCACATGTATGTCTCATAACTTTAATGAGGTATAACTTTTCTGATCTACAAGCACCTCAACTATTGAGCATCTAACTATCCTTTGTTGCATCCCTTGTTGTCTTCAAAGTGTTGGCTTTTTCAAAATATGACAAGTGTTTCATCTTCAATGTTCAAAGTCATCATCATTATCAATATCTGATGGTTCTTCAACAATGATTATATTTATATATTCTTTAAATATCTTTTTGAGAAGGTCACTTGCACAAATTTTACAATTAATTGTTGTATGACCTATTTTTCTATAGTAGTAATACTCGATCTCACTCTTACTTGAAATTCTCTTTCCCACCCTTTTATTTGAGTATAATGCAAGCTCTTGCATAATTATCTCCTCCCAAATCTCATGCAACTGCTCTTTGTTCTTCAACTAACAGCACTAAAGTCATGTCTTCTAAAGTTTGTGAAAACATCTAATTGAGAGTAAAAATAACATAGCCATATTTTGAAGGCAAATTATTTAACAATATGACTTTAGCATCCTCTTTATCTACCACAACATTGGCTTATACTAGTTGTTTAATAAGAGATCTCAGATTGTTTGTGTTTAGACGTAGTAATTTCATCAGACAACTTGAATATAAATGAATGCAGTTTTAGAGAGAACTTTGCATATGTTGATTTTTCTCCACACAACTTATTTAATTCATCCCATATTTTTTTACATGATTTTTCTAGATAAACATCATATAATTCTAAATCAAAAGAGCAAGGCCAATAATGGATTTGAATTCTCCATCTCTACTTTTCCACTCAATCTTCCTTTTAACATTTGTATGTATTACTTTTGTTCCATTCACTATACCCATAATTTTTTGTTCATCAATTGCATTTAAATTTTCACCTTCCATATTTTGAAAACTACGACCATTAAATTATTCTAGAAGTGTGTCTATTTTCAAAAAATCTTGTGATGAAAAACAAAAAAAATTATATTTTGAGAAAAATACTTTTGTGAATGTTGTTTGATCTTGTAGAGAATAGAAACTCCTAAGTGATACAAATCTTCCTTTAAAGAATACAATGAATCTGCATCATCAATAATTTGTCTCTTCCCTTTTCAATCAGTTGCATAGAATTGGCTATGAAGATCGTTTTGTTCTGATATCAAAATAAAAAAAATGCAACAACAGAAAGAGACAAAAACTGAAATAGCAACTGGAATCCTTTTCTCTTGTTCATAAAGAGTAAAAAACATTCATATATATGGATACAAATGACTTCAATAGTCTTCCTATTAAGCTGCTAAGTAAGTTGGCAGCTAACTAGAATTGTTGACAACAAACTTGACACCTCTATAACCATTATTGATACCTTTTTAATATCTGATGACACAAAAATAACTCAAGTGTAATTGTGTTATGACTCATTCTACACTCGCTAACAGTTTATTAGTACACTTGTTTATGTTGGAACATATATTCCAACAAAAACCATGATTTACATAGTAAAACCTTACAATATGCAAAAATAAATAAAAATAAAAAAATTCACAAAACAAAATATCAATCTCAGAAGGATTAGTTTTTTTTCTGTTTCCTGTTTAATGGCCTAAGTGCTAATCCTTTTTTAGGCCTGTATGCCACCTGGTTATAGTTCTTTTAGTTTTCTGTGATATTGTAGCTGCTGCCTTGCTGTTTCTTGGTTACTTCTGGGTTGAACTTTCGTTGGTTGGTTGGCCTGTTGACCTATTTTTTGTTGCCATGTTGTGGTTGGATGTTCTGACTTAATGATCTATTTTTTTGATGCTTTATTCGAGATCAGAACCCTAACACCTACTTTTTTTAATAAAAAACAAAATGGGATGATTTTTTCTCTTAAAAGAAACTGTGTATTCAACAAGACATGCTTGCCTTACTATGCAGTAAGTTTTCCTTTTAAAACAAACTAGGCCGTAATGCCTCCGTCTTGGGTAAGGAATATATATGCTGTAATGAACAAATTTCTTTCCATTTTTACGCCTGGAATAGAATTTGAAGTCGTAACCAGACTTTGTAACTTTCTAAGCAGACAGGTACGTCTTTGATGAGCGAGAATAATGCTGTGCCGGAAGTATGCCTATAGCCAAGAAAACGATAAACAGATTGTCCATGCTTTAAGAAACAGTACAATATTTAGATAAGGATGACCAGGTCAAAACGACAACCAAATAATCTAAGAAACATAAGTAAACTAAACAGTGATCTTTCCTTACTGGCTAACCTGTCTCTTTCTTTCTCTGGCTTATGGCTCTAAATTGCTTGCGCCTGTACTTGTTTAATGATTTTATACCACCATCAATACCAATGGCAATGTTGGAGGATATCACTTGTAGATGATATTATCACCTTTTTCTGTTTTCTGGCGTGGCCTATTTTAATGTCATAAGTCTTTCTTAATAACAGAACTAGGCGAAATTAAATGGCTTCATATTTCATCGAAGGTCCATCTTTCGAAGCTGCTGATTATGACTAGAGAATATTTTTCTGGACAACTATTACGCCTCTAGTACGTTATTTGCAGATTAGTTCATCATTTGTTAGTCCCTGGCAGGGATATTAAAATGCACTATACTTCTTTTTTATTTTTCAATCATTTTGTCTTGAAAAGTGTGTAGGAAAATAATTACTCTGTTTAAAGTATATTTATTTAATTCTTTGTAATTATTTAAATCTTATTTGTTGATTGGTGTTTAGAAATTTTGGTGGGAGAAAAATTAATTTTTGATTAATTTAAATTAATAAAAATAAAAAATATAGTTGTATCAAAGGGTTGTCAAATGGTTGAGCACAATTGGTGAAGGTGATGGTATGTTTCTTAATTATGCCATCCACTAAGGTTCAACCAAAGAGGTATTAACATAGACTCATGTTCTTGTATCAGTTAGCAAAATGAACATGTGAATATTGTAAAATCCTCCATAAAAAAATAAAAATTCAATTGCAATAGATAGGATTTTTTTTTTCAGGCAACTTCTAAAGCTTTTTATGTAAAAAATTGTGCCACATTATCACATTCATTTTCATATAATTTTGTTATGTTTATTTATTTATATTATTAACAACTTAGTGCAGTTTCATTATACACCAAACCTAACAAAAGAACAACACTCATTTATTTATTTATATTATTGTTGTTTAACAAAGAGGTTGACAATTTTTTAGTACAATTTTGTTATAGATAAATAGAATTTCAAAGAAAATATTTTTTATTACATACACATTGGAATTGTGTGTCAACTCCCTATTCCATAATGACTAAAAAAGTACTCAATGGCCAAAGCTCATAAGCCATTCTTGTAGATGTAGTGGGGATAGACTAACTACCAAGTTAGCCTTAATTGCATTGCATCATGGATAAACAAAATAGATAGTTTCAAACTTGGGTTGCTAGGTTATTTTGGTGTGTTAACAATTAGGGGACTGGATCTTATAATTACAATTGAACATGTGGTAGACATGTATGAAAAATGTGGAATAATAGACAAGGCATGCAAATTATTTAACAAAGTGCATCAAATAGATGTGGTCTCATGGATCACAATCATTACAAGATATGCACAAAATGAATTTGTCAAAAATTCTTTATAAACTTTCAATAAAATGCAATTGATAGGTGTAAAGTCAAAATCAATAACCTTTGTTCTAGCATCCTCCTTATTTGTGCCAAAATAAGAGTTTCAGAATAGGGTATAAAAATTCATCAAAGCATAATGGAAGGGAGATTTTTTGTCACATGTTATAGTTGCAACTTCCTTAGTAGATATGTATACAAATTGTGCAACCATAGACAAGGCATGTGAAATATTTGAAATAATGCCTCAAATATCATCTCATAGAATGAAATGGTTGCAAGACATGCACAATATGTGTAATTACCCAAGCCACTGCCATGCACCTAGGACATTAGCCAACCAAATATTTTTTTAAGAACACTAATGATTAAGATACAACAATTACACGTCATGTTGTGCATTAATGCACATGCCAAGTGTTGTGTCAAGCACAATGAAACACACACAAGACAACATAGGCATTGCTCCAAGCAAGGTGGCACAAGCAAAAATTTTACCAACCATGTGACAAGCCACCATGATGAACCTCTGAGAGAGTAGAACTTGATCATGACAATTTGATAAAGTTCTAACCTACAATTGCATTCTCTTGTGAACGTAACACAAGGGTAGGATGAGGGAATCATAAATCTTGAATCCAAACCCCAACCAAACTTGATGGAACTCACAAATCTAAAGGAAACCTATACAAGAGGTGGAAGAACTAGGAGATTCCATACCTTGACTAGTCAAAATGACCAACATTTTTTAAACATTAAGTAAGAGGAGGGTGAAAAATATCTCCAATCCACTCCACAATAACTCAAACTATAAACACCTAAATTTTTTCACACTTGACTACAATAAAATTTATCCTATCCTAACATTAATTGAATAAATAATTATTTAATTAAATTGTCCAAACATGTACCTTAACCATTTATTTTATCCTTGACCTTTTTTTTTTTTTTTAGGCCAACCTTTTCATTTGAATCTTGAAATCTTGTCAATGTATCAAAATTCACCATTTTTTGTTACCTTTATGAAGTATAATACTTTGGAACTTTAATAAGTTGATATTAGACTTCCTCCTCTGATATCCTAATATCAAAATTCATCCCTTTTTGATACCTAGTAAAGTGCCATAATTCTCCCTCTCTCATAATTCAATAGTGGACTTCTTCCTTCTCTGATACCTAGTAAAGTATCAAACTTTTCCTTTATCTCATACTTCAATATTGGACTTCTTCCTTATTTGATACCTTGATATTAGACTTCATTCTTTTATGATACCCCAACATCAGGCTTCTTCCTTGTCCAATACCCTAACAAAGTATCATATTTCTCACATCTTTGATACCTAGATATCAAACTTCATCATTTTTTGATAACCAACAAAGTTTCAAATTTCTCCCTTCTTTTGATATTTTGATATCAAACTTCTTCCCTCCTTGATAGTTGACAAGGTGTCAAAGGTCATCTTATTCATTTACCTCATGAAACCCCAATAAGGTACTAAAGGTCATCTTGTTGTTCTAACCCACCTAGCCCAAATAAAAAATTACTTTAACTATATTTTTCCAACTTTAGTATAATGAGAAAAAGCATATAAAATGGCATCCATGTTCTATACCAACATCAATACATAGAAAAAGCAATAATCACATTATCTCTACTTAGATGGGTAGTTTACAATAAGTCCAATTAGGACGTCTCAATATAATATTATAGTTACATAAGCAGACTCAAATTTATTGAATTTGATTATTTATAACTTTGATACAATGAAATCAATACTAAGGATACGAAGCTTTTCCAAATTGCATGCAATCTAATTCAACTCCAATGAATCCACTAGTCCTAATGGTGGTTGAGTACCACCCAACCATACCTATAGGTCCACCCCATTATCTTAGGAGATAGTGCATGGGATAAAAACACTCACACCAAACAAGGGAGTAAGGCTTACACACATTCCAAACACTATGCAGAAGGAACATGCAAAAAGAAGGGGGACCAACATATGGCTAAAAGGCATTTTTGGTCCATTGCACATATGACGTGAGCATGATATAACATGCTCACATTATAATGTGCTTTTGTTATAACTTTCCTTAGAAACTAGTAACCCTTTAGGCTGCATTTATCTTCAGAATCTGACCTAAAGGGTTGAACCTACATGTTAATGCCCAAAGACATATTTTCTATAAAATTTAGAAAAATAGCTAAATGTCGAACATGCTCTTGATTGTGTTTGCAATTTTTTCATTGTTGATCTAAAAAAGGTCACAATAACATCAATTTATTTCTTACTTGTAGCGTCATATTTATTGTCACCCATGACAATTTTTTACACTATGTTTTTCTCCCTCCTAAGTGCATGGACCTAATTGTACATCTAATGCCCTAAATTATGTATTCCATAGCCCATTTGGACATTTATCAAGAAAACCCATTTACAAAACCAAAGCAAACATTTAATATTTTCTCCTAACACCTTACATCTCACAAAATAGGATTGGGACATAGTCGCGCTAGGTGACTTGGTCACCTTATTTTTCCTCTAAAACTCAATATGTCAAAGTTGCCATTTTATTATTTGAATTTCAAATGTCAAATGTCAGCTATCAAGATTTAATTTTTGGGAAATTAGACTAATTGCATATAAATACCTAGTCATTGCATCATTTGAAAACTAACTAGAACATTAGTGATCAAGAACTTTTGGAAGCAATTACTATCTAGTCAAGAGTAGTCAAGAGAAGATTAATTAAAAATTTTTAATAGTGAAGTGCTGGATCATGTCAAGTTTTATGAGTTTTTTCATGAACTATGTTATCATTTTGTTTGTGAGATCTAATCCTTATAGGTCTTCCAAGCAATCAAGCCAATTTGAAAGAAATCCTTGAGGTGATGTGCATGACTTCAGTCCTTCAAGGAAAATCATATTTGGGTGTTGAGTTGTAGTCTATTGCTGATTCATCATGCATTTGACCTTTAGCCTCTATCCCTAAAAATGTAAGCTCTTTTTTTATTATCAAATTTTCCATGTGAAGGTGGAAACACCAACATAGGGTTTGACTGAGGAAAGCCCCTATATGGCACACAACCCTTCCTCTCTCCTTGAATGTGCAGGTTTCAGATTTGAAGAATTTTAGAGGAAGATTGAAGATCATTTATCCATTTTTCCATTCAAACCCTACAACTTGACAACATACAAAAAATCATTTATTTTAGCATCCGATGAAAATACGACAATGAGACACAAATGAAAGAAGGCTCCAAGTAGGCCCTAGAGAACTGTGAAATCAAATTCTAGATTGATCAACTAGGACACAATCGCCCTAGGTGACTTAGTCTTCATAAATTAGCTCCAAATTCATACCACAAGTGCATAATACTCTATTTAGTCTATTTATGAACTCTAAATTTGTTTGTGACTTTCCAGATTTGTTGTTTTTGCATTAGAATAGGTTATTTACATAATTTTATTAGTCATACCATTGCATTTCATATCAAATCCATCTCCAAGTCTCTAACTTCAGATCCTAGGATTGATTAGATCACCTTCCAGGTCGCAAGTCAATCTCATATTCTAGCCAACCCTGAATTTAATGATAAGTTGTGGAAAAGACCCCATTTGAGTCTTGAGGACCAAAAATCCCAAGAGTTAAATTTTCCCACAGGTAATAATTTTGGTGAAACTGACACATCAACATTATAAACCTTTTGAAATCTGAAGCTTCTAGGATTAGTATTGCGTTGTTTTACATTTTTCATTTAGGCATTCATTTTTGTATAATGAAAAGCATAAAAATTCAAAAAATTACATATCGTATTGCATCTAGGTTGCAACAGGGTTAATTTCACTCATTATATAGGTAAGATCTACATTGTAGTTGCATTTGGAGATCTACATTAGGTTTGAAATAAAATCTGGAAGTGTTCATTGCATCCATTTAGGTATTTTGTATATAGATCAAAAGGTGAGAACTTGCATTATTTTATGTCAAAAAGTCATAAAAGTCACTATTTTTTAGATTTACATATTAGGATCAGTCAATTACAACATTTTACATCTGGAAATTGCATTTGAAAGTGTCATTTATTGCTTGAAAAGTTTCAAAATTGTTGCATACTTGCATTTTGCATTGCAAAATTTTAAATTCGTCAAATTTTGGAAAAATATTCACTATCAAACCTACATGCACACAAAAATAGGAACCTTAAACAATATTATAAACTTTTAAACTTTGAAATTTATAGAAACTTGTGCAAGACATAGTCTCCCTAGGTGACTTAGTCCAACTAATTTTACCTCAATTTTTTTTATCATATATCTATTTCTTTGTTTCCTATCTATTTCTGCTTTCTGATTTTTGTTCTTGTTTGTTTTATTGTGACTATTTTGCAATTTAATGTTCATAGTGGGAACACATTTTTTTGAAACTCATATGAGATTCACAACCTAGTGTCCTATTGTCAATACTCCAACAAGATGTAGTTGTAGACTATGGCATCCCACACTGTTGTTACATCTGTTGTGGACACTGAGTCCTCTAACTCTTTCACACATGGTATTTTCAATACCTAACCCATTTTGGACTCAATCCCTAATCCTACCATACCCATGAAAACTTCACAAACAACCACCTTTATGGATATTGAGATTGTTGTTCCCATGTTACCGATGACAAACTGAAATAATTAAACTGAAATAATTAGACAAAGACTTAGAGGGATTGTAAGACTACTTAAGCATTAAATCCTTAGTGGAACAAATAGTGACTATGGTGGACAACTTAAGGAAGCTAATCAATGATGCCCAAAGAATAGAGGTTTTGCATAGTCTAGCTCACATAGTAGATTTAAACATACCTAAGACAACTAGTTATGCACAAGCATTAGGATACACTCAAAACTAAGGAGGAAAACAAACCTCTCTCCCCACAACTATACCTTCTATTCCTACATTTATATTTCCAACTACATATTTACACTGATACAACACACTAATGGCATAATTCCAAGCTTGGGGATTCCTAGTGGGAATACATATAGTTTTATGACATGTGACACCTCAATATTCGTCACTTCTCATAAAATTGCAACATAGTAGTCCACCAAGTACTTACACAATCCCACCATATTCACCAAACTCTCAAAACATGTCAAACAATGATTCAGTCATAAACCAAATTTTACAAAATATAACATCACTTCAACAAAAAATATCCACATTAAATCAAAGTCAACATGGAAAACCATCATAATATCTTAAGAGAAGCCCATTGTCGATTGAAATATTGAAAACACCCTTACCTTAAAATAAAAAAATACCTAGATTTGAGAAATATAATGGCAATAAGACCCTAATAGTCATGTATCATCTTATATGGCATTGTGTAGTGATTTTATCTTGAAGATAAGCTCCTAGCTAAACTCTTACTTAGGTCATTGAAATACATGACCTTGGAATGGTTTTTCTCCTGACCGAACAACTCTGTAAATTCATTCAATGAATTGGTTGATGCATTTCTTCAACACTTTCAAGAAAACATTGGACCTCAAATCACATTAACTGATTTAATGCATTGCAAATAAGGGAAACATGAAAAAGTAATAGAATTCATATGGATATATTGGTTACTTTACTCACAAATCAATTATAATATTCCTTATGTTGATGTTCAAAGAGTGTTTGAATTAGAAATTTGCAACCTAACATTAAGGATAAGATAGTGCTAATGAAATACCCATACTTTACATAATTGTGTATGACTCTTAATGATGATTATACTTTAGTTTGTTGGTATGAAGGAACATCTTCATCGACTCCTACTAAGCAATTTGAATCCATGCCTCAAAAAACTATCAACCATTCAAGAAGCTATTAAACAAAAACTTTATCAAAATAAGCACACCTCAAATAGATAACAACATTAAGCCTCAAGTTACAAACATAAGTTCAGATACTTATCAATTTAGGCCGAAGGATAGATAATTTACCCAATTTTCTAATTCTCTACATTCAATCATGTTGCAATTATTAAGCAAGAACCTAATCTAGCTACCTCCAACTAGACCCATTGACACAAACAAACCTTTACCTTTGAGCTTTAACTCAAAAGCATTTTTTCAATATCATCATACACTTGGACATGATACAAAATGATGTATGCATCTTAAACATCAAGTGAAAGACCTCATCAATTCTAATCACATCTAGTTGGTTGATATTAATGAGAAAGGAAACAAGTCCATTGCTCCACCCAGTTACAACAAAATTTTTCACAAATCCAATGCCAAATCATACATCCAAATTTGTGCAAGCTTGTGAGGATAAGAATGATAAAGAGGATGAATTATAAATATAGTCACTTTAATAGACGTTCAATCTTGTAAGGACCAAACCACTTTATTACTCGATATTTCTTTCACACACATTGTTGCATCTATACATGCACTAGATGGTCCTCTCTATATCATTGAACATATCAATGACAAACCTACACCAGGGATACTCATTGATATCATGTGTTTATAGAATGTGATCATTGATGACTTCTTGTTTTTACATGAGCTCTATCAAGATTCTTAATAAAAACCAATATAATGGTTAAAAAATCATGACGGTTTTGCTCACCCTATGATGGGTTCAATCACTTTTTCACTTAAATTTGGACCAAAATAACTAGACGTATCATTCTTTATCATCTTGATGCCAGACTAGTTCTATGTGAAGTTAGGCTATCTATGGCTACACTCCATGAATGTCGTCCCATTGGTCATCCACAAGTGCATAAAGTTCCCTTTTGAAAATAAAATACACGCAGTCCATCATAGTGGGTTTAATCCTTTGGATTCCTATGGAAAGTTTTCATTAGAATATTTTTGGCCTTAACCCATAGAAATTTTCAAGACTCATGAAGATTTATTTTTTAGGTCATATAAGGAATTTAAGGTAAAGCACGTAACAAAGTTATCTCTTAGCAATATTCCTAAAAATGATAAGGTTATGGTTGTTCTCCCATCCCACAAGTTGTGGATGAAACCATGTCCAAAAGAAATACCCTTCCAAGTTCACAAGCCATTCATACTACAATTCCTCCACCAATATCATACAAAAGACCAAGAGACAGTCAAGTCTTGACTACCTTTGTGCCACCAAAAGATAAAAAAATTTATAGACCTAAGGAGAAAGCAACTTCCTGTTGAACATCCAGAATACTAAGAGGGGGGAAATGAATCAATATTCACTAAAATTCATTCACTTTATCAAATTTTAAAACATTCATTCAATGCATCATATTAAATTTTCAAAAATGGAAAGGAACATATAAAGCATGCAACACATCAAATAACACAAGAACACTAGATTTACATGGAAAACCCTTGAAAGGGAAAAACCACATTGAGGATTATCTCACAATATATTATAACCAATTATAATGTTTGATATAGAATGGTAGACTCACTGTCCAAGGACTTACTATCCAAAAAAGAGAATGACTCACTATCAGTGGCTCACTACCAAGGGATCACTGCCTAGAATAGAAAAAGATAGAAGAAAGGGTGGCTCAATACCAAGGATGAACTGCTAACAATGCATCTAACTTATGTTGAAGATAAAACTCCAATTAAGCTTTGAAAAACTAACTTAACACACTTCATACTTCACCACAATTATAATTCACACTTCTCTCTACACTAGATCTTGCACACACAATTAATCAACCACACATCTTACTCACACAAGGAATCAACCTTTTATATATATCACAACCAACCTTGAAACATCAATTAGGTCAGCCTAATTAGATGAAATGTGCACCACATAGCCTGTCGACTCAAAAATTTAACATACACACTTTTTGAAACAAACCAAAACATGTATAACATCAAAATAGGTTGGTATGACCTATAATCACTCCCATAAATTCTCTCCATACACAATTCAACTCCGCATGACCCCAAAAACCTTTAGGTCAACACCACATAACAAAACTAGTGAAGTAACAATGAATGAACCAAATTTTCATTCACAACTCAACATGCGTGTAAGGAAGCTAAGGTAGCATAACAACTTCCTACACTAATCTTGAGAGGAGGATAATGCAAAATTTATAGATCTTTAACATTTACATAAACTTAAACAAAAATAAACATAAATATCATGCATACCACAACACAATGATTTATATGTGGAAAACCCTTTTAGAAGAAAAACTCTACACTCCAAAAGCTGCACAATATATTATTCAGAAATCACAAAAATTACAATATACTTGTAGAGAAAGTTTCTCATAGGAGTATCAACACCCAAAGATCTAAAGGCAACATGACCGCTATTAGACTCTCAAAATCTTCATCTTCCTCTGATAAAGATGTTTCTGATTCTAAGCTAGAAGAAGACATCCTTTTATGATTATCCTTTTAAAATTTATATCTCACCATATTATATCTATTAGGAACTATTTGTATTGATTCATACAAGTCATCCATATCTTGAGAAACATCATGAATATTTAATACTTCCTAATCTTGATTGTTGTATTCAAACATTGAATACAATTTTGTACTAGGATTCAATTTTTTTGGACAATCTGTGGCATAATGAGGTCCTTTACAAATAAAACATTTTACACTTATAGCCCGAACATTTCTATTTCTTATTTTTAGTAAAAAAAGTAAAGGATTTATGGAGAACGTCCTCCTCTGGAAAAGAATAATTCTATACTTTCTTTGGACATATTTTCCATATTTGGTCCTTTTAAATATTACTCTCCCTCAAATTTAGAATCTTTGGTGAAATGTGTGGAACATTTTCTACATTTACATTTATTTCCACAACCTTTCTTCTTAAACTATTTCAGCTTAGTGAAATCCTTTAATTGGTTAATTAGAGGTAAATTAAAAAATTATTTCAAATTACAAGTATAATTATACTCCTCTGCATTATTTTGTAGTACCCCTAAAAGAAATTGTTTCTCTAATTTATAACCAATTAAAGACTTAAGTTCGAAAAATGTACATTGGGCTATTGTTTTACTTTTTTTCTTGATTTAGTATAGTCTTCAACCCATTAATCCAAACCACAAGGAAAAGAGTTCAAATAAAATTATTTTGTTGTAAGATCTCTAGTTTTATCAGCAATGATCATATAATTTTTAAATGTACAATTATACTCATGAAACTTGCCCAAATTTTTTAGTTTCATTGTTTGCAACATCATTTTTTCCTATGTAGCTTGGTTTTTCCTATCACCACAAAATAAATTAGTAATAAAAAATTTAAACAATTCAAAACCAACTACAAAGATATCATTTTTTCCCATGACAATTTGTTTCTCTATTTCTTCTTCTTCACTAATCTTTGTTGTTGGGCCATCATCATGTAGATTATTCCACCAACATTTGAGTTTTCCTAATAGAAGTCTTACTGCATACAAAATCTTATTTGTTTTTATCCACTGCCTAGTTCTATCAAAGTTCTTCAAAGTATCTACCTAAGTGCAAATTGTATCATATGGGTCAACTATTTTATCAATGTTGAGTATGTAGCCTGTTGTTCTATATGGCCTTAATTGCTTAGGTTTTGCATTTTTTGAAACTAGATCTTTCATTTCAACATCAAATTCAATCTTATTGATAGATTCTCAAGTTTCTATCTCTTGTAGTTTCTTGTAATAAAAAAAATCTAATTCTAACTTGTCAAAATTATCAATAAAATTATTTACATCTACAATCACATTCCTTAGAAATATTAGTATTAACTATCATCTCAATAGAATAGTTTTGAAATTGTTGTTCTTCAAATTATTTATTAGCAAAATTAGGATCATCTATGCAAACATAGAAAAAGATGTTCACCATCAATAGGGTATCAATGATGAACCTAGTTTTCATTAGGGGTGTGTTTCATTCAATTATGAGGGCCAAAAAATACAAATAACAATTAGAAACTAACCCTAACTTTTATAGCAATGAAAAGGGGGGTTTTGAGAGCTTGAAATGATGTGTACCTTGTAGAAAACTTGATATTTTTAGGCCATAGAGGACTCATTCGCCTTTAGTGGCGAATGAGTCCCTATTAGGGTTCCAAAAACTAATTTCTGGGTTTTATTCCTCCTAGTCTGCACACCTAGATCCTAGGTTTACACTACTTCAAGCTCTACTGAGGACTCATTCGCCTTTAGTGGCAAATGGGTCCTGTTAGGGTTTCAAAAAACTAATTTCTGGGTTCTGTTCCTTGATTCCTATACTCTCAGATCCTCAGTCTTTAGCTCCCAAAAGCTTGTAACAAATTTTGTAGCTTCCTTTCTTTGTTCTTGCACTATGAATGACAATCTCACAACTTGACAACTTTGACAATTTTCTCCAAATCTTGCTCTACAACCTAAAAATCTGCAATCACATGTTCACGAGGAGGAAAACTTGTTGATTGTTAGAGGATAGGGGTTTGCCTTGGTCAAACCCATTTTAGGTAAATAAACCAAATGATGAAATAATGAAATAAGGACATGAACATGAAACAATGATGATACCTTGGATGATGTCTTGTAATGTAAATTTGCAAACTAACATGAAGTGGCCATGAAGAATGTAGATCTTGATCTTGAATAGGATGTATAACAATACTTACAAGTAGATATTCAATGCTACATCAACTATCTTAGCTCAACAACAAGCTTGAATGCACTATGCCTTGGACACGATGGAATGAACTTGAATTGTTGCAATAAACTCTTGATAATCTGCCTTGAAATGCCTTTGAAATGCTCTTGAAGTTCTCTAATGATTGAAAACTTGAATGCTTATGCCTCATGTAAAATTTCTAGGAGAAACTATGTGAATTAACCCCATATTTATACTAATTCTAGAGATTAATCCCAAAATTCAAATAATTCAAGCTGACAATAGATCTGGATATGAAAATTATTAAAATCCCACTAGAATTAAATTAAAAAAGGGAGTCCTTATTAAGGGAGGACCCATTCGCCACCTAGGGTGAATGGGTCTTGACACAAGTTTCTAGGACCTTGCTTTGGGAGGGTGAAAGAAAATAAAAAACCCATGTCAAATATGCAAAGAAGGGGGGTCCTATGTGTAGAGGACTTATTTTCCAGTAAAGGTGAATGAGTCCTAGCAACATTTTTTGAGTTGATAAAATTTGTCAAAATAAATGTCATGCAATATCATTATTGGGTGTCGGGATAGATCCTTGAAAGAAGGGCTTGAATTTGAATTAAAGGGGCCAATTAACCTCAATTATCCACAATTAATTAATGCAACCCTAAATAAGTGTGAAAGTGTAATACAACACTTTACAACACCCAAAATAAGGTACAATTTAAGTTCATTGCATTACAAAGGGCCCTAGATTAATGTGAATGTGTACAACACATTACAACATTAAACAAAGGCATTATTAGGTTAATTCAATGACAATTATTTCCAAATTGAGTAAGGAAGGGAAACTTTTTATATTACTACATTTTTCCCCCACTTTAGTGAGAGTTTTTTGTGACGAAAAACTCACACTAAAGTAGACATTTAAGACACTTTAGTATGCAAAAATAATAAAGATACATAGCCATACCATATCAAAGGCCAAGAAAAGTAAAATAAAACAAAGGATCAAGCACAACCTATCCAACATGATGAGGAAGAGGCTATTTGTCTGTAACATATGTTGCACACTTTGGGGCAGTGGAACCTTAGTCTGTCCACTAGGTGAGTTGTCCCAAAATATGTGTTGCTCACTTTAGGGTAGTGGAACCTCAATCTATCCACTAGGTGAGCTATCCAAAAATTTGTGTATGCTCACTCTGGGGTAGTGGAACCTTAGTCTATCCACTAGGTGAGTTATCCCAACAAGGTGGTTTAGTGAGAAAGGCATGCCAATGTGTCGACTTCTCACCGTACAATTAGAAAGTCATGCCAGTGTGTTAGCTTCTCATTGTACCCTTACCAAAGCTATACTCCTAATAACTTCAATAAGGCACCACAATGTAATGATTTTGTAAATGTTTTTGAATGTCATGTCTATAAAAATTTTGTTAAAGGGGATTTTTATTCTTTCATGTAAGGTCTTCTTCTTAGTGAACATCATGCCTAATGTCTCCAAGAGAGGACAAGTCAAAGAGTATCAAATTTCCACTTATAGGATGCCTCTCGCTTCACATCATGCCACTAAGGGAGATCGTATGCTTAGAAATATCGTACCCTTGGAGGACATCAAACCTAATGACACCACCAAGAAAAGGAAACATCACAAGAAAAAAGGAAATCACATCATGAAATATGTAGAAAAATGTCATCAATGTATGCCCCCACTTTAAAGCGGTTGCTACACCATTACTATGAGCAATTTCTTTAAAGTAGCCAATGTTTTGTCCTAAGACATGAGTGCTTTCCTCAGAAAACCCTATGCCAAGTCATATATTTCCAAAATAAAGCTATTCCATGAAATAGGAGGAAGGGTTGCCCCCAAAAATACAATACTAAAGATAACTCAGTACGCCACATGTGAGCCAGCTTAAGGCATGTCGGTCACATCCCGAGCTTTCTCTTACATATATATGGAAGGAATTCAACTATCTAAAAGAGACAATCGACAAGTGACATACGAGGACAAAGATACCTAACCCCTTGCCCCCACTTAGTGCAAGAAAAGGGTGACCCAACATGAAAATCAGTATCAATTAGAGGAACTAGGTGCTTTAGCACAAGGAAGAGCCCCACACTCCTTAAGATGTTGAATTTGGTTACTCAAAGCCTTACATTCATTAGTAGAATGACCATGAACTCTATGGTATGCTCAAAATAATTTTTTGTAGTAAAATTTCTTTCATGTTCTTGGAAGGTGAGATATCAAACGATCTTGGAGGAGTCTCAACAAGATACTCTCTTGATCAATAGTAGAATATGTTCCTTTATTTTGCAACAAAGATATCTCAAGTGCTTAGTACAAGATGTCATATTTACACAAGACTCTTTAGATTGTGAAATTTTGTTCTCTCCTTTATAGGGGGTGTAAAATCTATCAAATTTGAATCATTAGTGTTTTGTGTGATGACATTAATGTTAAGTGAAAATTTCTCTATTTCTTTCATTTCATTCGAAGGACAATAACCAAGACCACTAGTCTCTATCAATTCAGGATGAACTAATGTTAAAGTTGGTTTAGGAGAATCTTTTGTAAGAGTGTTGATATCAAATGAAGGATTTTTTGATGCTTTTATTTCTATTAAAGGACAATAACCAAGACCACAAGTTGTTTCTTGATTGTTAGGTTTTATAGGGACACAAATACCTTGTTCTCTAGCACCACATCCTTTTCTACAATACCCAAGTTGTCTCATCAGTTCATAACCTCTTTTGTAAAGTTTTTACATTTCTTTCAGATTCAGTGGTTGCTCATAATCAACTTGTATAGGATTGAATTTGCACCCCTTACGCAATTCCCCTTTTACATACCCTCACTTTAGAAAATCAAATCCAAAGGAAAAATTCCACATCACTCAACTGCTTTCCTTCCACTTGGCATCTGTTTGTTGTGTTGGTGAGAGAATTTTTTTCAGGGATGCATGCACAACGCGAAGACATCTGTGTGGTGTGCTTCCACCCCTGACGGATTCCCACATCTAAAGTTGGCAGAGGCGTTACACATTTGATTGGGGTCGATTTGTAACGTCCCTCTTCGACCAGCTGACCCTGAAAATGGTATATTTTTCCCACTTCTCATTCAAATTCATCCATCTTCATCTCATTTCACTCTCTAAGCAACATATTGGAATTCTCTTAGCATTTCCAATATTCTCTTCACTCCCAAGCAACACTTCAACACTCCATTGCAACAACAACACTCCATCAACTCCACATAGAAAGTGCAAACCAAGCCATAAGGACGTGGGCTTGGAGTCTTGCAAGACCTCCCTTCATCATAGTTGAGGTTTTGGTGACCTTTCCAAGCCCACATTCTCTTCCATTGGCTAGTGAGCTTTTGGGTGGAGGTGGTAATGTTTTGCTCCCCTCCTTTGTGATTTGGTTGTGTGTTGCCAAAAATTGTATACTCTTGAAGAAAGAGACAATTTTACGACTAATTTGGTCCTATTTTAGTCACCCTTGCATTAAAAACCCCTTAAAAATTGCATTTATAGGTCCCTAATGCTCATGATTTTGGACTTAAGGCTTATTCCACTCACAAATCATACAAATTTTGACAAGCAACATTTAAACTGCTCAAATTTCATGAAACCCACCTCAAAAATCCCTGGTGCGACTAAGTCACCTAGGGTGGCAACTTAGTCTCTTTTGAGATATTTTCCACTTTTGAGTGGGAAAATCACCGACTTAATTCAAATTATTGAGGGATGTTGAATTGTGAAGTTAAAATAATGAGTAATTAAGTGTTAATGCCTATAAATACATGTTTTTAGGTCATTTTTCATAACATTAAGTCATTTTCATCAAGCAAAATCAAAAATCAAGAACCAAATATCTTTCACAAGAAGATTCTTTAGTCTTTCTACAACAAAGTTGAAGCTTTAGGGTATAAAAATAATGTTTTTGCATTTATTCACGCTCACTTTTTGTCCAAGATCTTACATTGCGAAGGGTTGATCGTGGATGCCTATGGGTAATCATGGAGAAATCTAGGTTGAGGAGATGCAACTAGCCATCAAATCAAGCCTAAAGACTTGTTTTCAGAGTGATTGCATCTTCCATTTTCTCTCTATCTTCAGCCTAAGTAAGGTTTTCATTTCATTTAGATTAATTTCTAATGTGATTTAGTGTCTCTTAGAATGAGTCTTACATTGTTCTAAATCTATTTATGCATCTTATTCTTGCACATTAGAATAGGGTTGCATCTTATTTTTAGACTTCCTAGTCTCATACACACTTAGGGCTAGGGTTTTATATAGATTTGATCTCTTTCAAGGTTTAAATACCAACTAGGGGTTTGAACAACGCAAGCACCCCCATTAGAAATCAATTTATATTATGTTTTGTAGGCATTTTTGCAGATTTAGATCCGGGTTTCCATTAGAAAAAAGAGTGCAGATTGTGGGCTTCCATTTCCACTTTTGGATTTGTAGAAAATTGAAAGTGGACTAAGTCACCCATAGTGGTGACTTAGTCCCATTGCACTAATTTTTAAGAAATTTTTACAGTTTCAGATACCCATTTGGCAAAAACAAGTTTCTAAGCAGTTTCCTTGATTTGGGAGTAAGTGTCCCAGTAGGCTCAAAAATCAAATTTTCTAGAATTTCTGAGGCGTCTGCAATATTCATCTCAACCTTCATCAATTTATAGGTGCATAGTTTCTATTTAGCATATTCATCTTGTTCTTTATTGCATTCATTTCATCTTTTTGCATACACCACTGTGTTTTCCAACACTTTGCATTTCTTCAATTTTACATCAATAAATAATTTATTTTTCAATTTATTGCATTTATACATCATAATTAGGAATATTGCATCCATCCATATATTAATATTAAGTGTAGAAATTAACATTTTGGGTCCATTTCTCTCCTTTTAGGTGAAAAACCCTAGAAGTGCTAGAGAACCATTGGACACCCAAAATCAGTGTCCACATTTTGGTGAACTTGACTTTTGAAAAATTTCTTTATGATTTCAAGTGCATTTGCATCCTAGATTTAACTTGCATTAGCATTGCATTAGGTGTTGCATTTTTTAAATTGCATCCTAGGGTTTTAAACACTACATTAGTGAAAAGCTCATTTAAGCTTGCATTATTGCATTCCATTTCATTCCACAATAGTGAAATTCTGCATTTGAACTGTAGATTTGCGTGGCATGGGTAAAAGCAAGAAGTTGAGTACACGAAGAGGGGAAATTTTGGGCAAAACAAAAAGTTTCGAAAGAAACGCGTACGCGTACGCGCTCAACTACAGGTATGCAAATTAGAAATGCGTACGCGTTATAAAACGCGTACGCATTTTGCGAAGGTATTTTTTAAAAAAAAAAACAACTGTGTTTCATTTTCACTCACTATTTCTAGTCGCATCAGAAAAGAGAGGTTCTTGATTGCATACGCGTTTCGAAGCTCGTGCTTGGTGAAAATTTTGACTGCCACCTCCTCCCGTCAACACACCCGACCTCAGTGACCTCCAGGTTGGTTGAATTCTACCTTTTTTTTCTTTGTATCTTGTTTTTTGTTTTGTAATTAGTATTCAGTTTTTGTTTCTTTAGTGTGTTTTAGTTCAATTTTTTTATAGTTTTTAATTGCATTTAAAAAATTAAAAACATCAACGAAACAAATAATGTTAAATTGTAAATTGAAAACCATAAAAACTAAACCTAAATTAGACACATTTAACTTAGAAATCAAAACCATAGGTTACAAAACTTACATAGGTCCCTAAAAACTAATTTACACAGGTTAATCCTTGGTCCTAAACCCTAAAACGTAAACCTAAAACCCCATTTACCCTAAAACGTAAACTTAAAACAGGCTATTTACCCTAAAATGTAAGTTACGTAAAACCCTAAATTAGGGATCACAATTTATAGTCCATAGGTTCTACCTGTACACTTTGGTATGTCGTTGGTGATCCACGCAACTACCAATGAAATTCATAAAATTGACTAATAAAAGAGGTACAAACAATCGATGCATAGATATATATATATATTAACCAACAAATTATTGATTTAATTATAATATATATTCACATAATATAAATTTGATAGCTAATCTTATCTCAAAAAACTTCATGATTGTATAATTTAACTTGAGAAAGTGTACTAGTGAAGTAAAATAATGTACCTCATGCGAAACTATGTGCTTGATTTAATAAATGTATATATCATGATGCTAGTTGATATGAGCATGTAATCACTCTATATCAATGTTATATTAGCTTATGTAGTGTATGATGTATTCTCTTAAAAAAACATAGAAATGCAAGTCATACTTGTTAATCTAGACTATGTGCAATATGGATAGAGCTAGACACATAAATGTTATTAAATCAAATAAATATTAAAGTGTGAAGCAAAAATGATTTCTACCCAAATCTTATTTGGATGAGATCCTTTGTGAATTAAATGTAAGGATGCATTATGATCATATTCAAACCTTAATTTATAGGATATTATTCATAAGATCTATAGGTTGTGTGTAATCCAATTCCTATTTTAACTCTCATGTGTAGTGGCATTGTTCTAGATTAGGAAAACTAAATGTTGTACTTTCTCTAAACTAGTGTATCAAAGATAACTTGTAGCATGAACATTTCAATGGAAAATTCAAATTAATTTTTTGAGAAACTTGATAGATGATGATTCGTAAATGCAAGTGAATTCTATAACCAAAGGTTTATTTTCTAAGTTTATTGAATTTTTTTGAATTGATCAATTGATTCCTCACTTAGTGGTAGTTAGGTTCTTTTTTGAAAACCCATGTGTCTAGAATTTATATAAATATGAAGGAAGAGTCTATGCCATAGGAAAGTTTCAAAAAATATATGATTACAAATTTTTTTTGGTCTAAATCACTTTAGATCCCCTCTTCCTTTTTAAATCATCCAAGAGTGCGTAGAGGTCCAAATAGGTGAACAAAATCCATCGTAACTTAACAACTTAGTTATATAATTGAAATCTAAAATTCCTAATTGTTGCAAAATCCATCGTAACTCAACAACTTAGTTATAATTGAAATCTAATTTATTCCTAATTGTTGATATATTGAAGCTATTCCTAGAATGTCACATGTATTTTATTCAAAGCACTAAGTTTAGGTGGTAGGGTTTCTCATTTACTTGTAAAAATTTATTAAAAAAACATAGAAATGCAAGTCATACTTGTTGATCTAGACTATGTGCAATATGGATAGAGCTAGACAAGTTGTATAAATGTTATTAAATCAAATAAAAATCAAAATGTGAAGCATGAATGATTTCTACCCAAATCTTATTTGGATTCAAGATCCTTTGTGAATTAAATGTAAGGATGCATTATGATCATATTCAAACCTTACTTTATAGGATATTATTCATAAGATCTATAGGTTGTGTGTTTAACCTAATTCCTATTTTAACTCTCATGTGTAGTGGCATTGTTCTAGATTAGGAAAACTAAATGTTGTACTTTATCTAAACTAGTGTATCAAAGATAACTTGTAGCATGAACATTTCAATGGAAAATTCAAATTACTTTTTTGACAAACTTGATAGATGATGATTCGTAAATGCAAGTGAATTCTATAACCAAAGGTTTATTTTCTAAGTTTATTTAAATTTATTGTTCATTGATCAATTGATTCCTCACTTAGTGGCAGTTAGGTTCTTTTTTGAAAACCCATGTGTCTAGAATTTATATAAATATGAAGGAAGAGTCTATGCCATAGAAAAGTTTCAAAAAATATATGATTACAAAAAAATTTGGGTCTAAATCACTTTAGATCCCCTCTCCCTTTTTAAATCATCCAAGAGTGTGTAGAGGTCCAAATAGGTTCAAAATCCATCGTAACTCAACAACTTAGTTATATATAATTGAAATCTAAAATTCCTAATTGTTGCAAAATCCATCGTAACTCATGTAACTTAGTTATAATTGAAATCTAAACCCTAAACCCTAAAAGCATTCATTTTCTTGTAGGACCTTAAAATGAAATTTGGTTTCCTTAGGCAACTCCACAAAATTTTATTCCCTTAAGCCATGGAACATTTTGTCCTAGGTCCTTACTAGACATAGATCCCCTTAAGCCATCCTATCACCCTAAATCATAAATTGATGTCTTAAGGGGTCCTAATAATGACATTTCTTAAGGGGATCAAAGAAGTTCTCAAAATTTGGTGAATAGAGTTGAAGCTCATCTTTGTTTATTTTGTACATTGCAATTAGGTCACTAGCATATATCTATGTGTCCCTTTAAATGTATTCTATTAAATTTTCATTCTTATCTTTAGTATTCTTTGAAAACAATGAATGAGATTATAAATTTTAATGTTAGTGTTAAACTTATAATTTATTCTTAACTACTTTGTCCCACTATAGAGAACTTGTGTCTCTTATCATGAAATTTGAAAATTTAGATAAATCAATTTATGTCATTGGATTTAATTAAATTCTATGTCATACTTGACTAATACATCTATTCATTTTGTTGTAGGACCTTAAAATGAAATTTGGTTGCCTTAGGCAACTCCACCAAATTTTATTCCCTTAAGCCATGGACCATTTTTTCCTAGGACCTTACTACACATAGATCCCCTTAAAATCCATCCTATCACCCTAAATCGTAAATCGATGTCTTAAGGGGGAATTTGACATTTCTTAAGGGGATCAAATAAGTTCTCAAAATTTGGTGAATAGAGCTTGACTCATCTTTTTTTTATATTTTGTACATTGCAATTAGGTCACTAGCATATATATCTATGTGTCCCTTTCAATGTCTTCTATTAATTTTTCATTCTTATCTTTATTATTATTTGAAAATAATGAATGAGATTAAATAAATTTTAATAAAACCCCATAATTTCATTTCTACCCTTAATATTAACAACCCCACACTGGACTCAATTTAATGTGTGTACATGTTATATGAATTTTTAATGTTATGGATTTTTTAATGTTATAAATCGAATGGTCTTCAAATGAAATATATTTTGAATTTGTGCATGTTCAATGTGATTTTTAAATAACTTTCAAATTTCGTGCATTATTTAATTAGTTTGTTGATATATATTTTTTAATTGTTTAACATGTAGTTGCCATGTCATTGCTCAGATGGATCCACTATTTAATTTAGAGGATTTCATGCCTGATCAAGAAATCCCTATAGATCCCAGCCTACATCCTAGTACACCACATGAACAAAATCCTAGCACACCTCCACATTCTCCACCGCCTAACCCCCCACCCCCTCCTCTAGTTGAATAGGATCAACTAAGAGAGAATATTTGAGAAAACCTGATTATCATTCAAGGAAATATGGATCTCATAAAAAATGAGACTAGAGTCCCTCCACATCTCGCACGGTTTGCATCTATGATGCAAACTATTCTGTTCGATCTATCGATGCAGACCTAGATAGGTTCCATTGATGGAGAGAAGATATGAGACAATTCTATGCAGATGGATTGTCATATAAAGAAATCAATGACCTGAAAAATTACTAAACAAGCCATATGCCAATATTTTGTGAACCCCTAAACAAACCAACCAATACCACGCACAAAAAAATGAATTTCAATTTTATGGTGTAGGCACCCGCAGATAGCTGCTCATTTTTGGGAGAGATGGTGGATGGTGTTTGATACTCCACCACATGGAAACAATGAGGTTCCCTTATACTTTTTGAGAAAGTTATGGGATGAGTTTGAGTTGGGTAAAAAACCCAACTATTTTGATATGAGGTCATTTCAAGGAGCTGGGTGTGGCATGCCCCAACTTAGACTAGGAGAACGTGTCAATCCTTAGCGACATGCTCCAGTTGCTCCTATTGTTCCTCCTCCTTCTCCTAGTGTTCCCGCTGCATTTCAACAACAAATCGTGTTATCAACATTAGGAGCATTGAGTTCACTTTCAGGACATCTCACTCAGCAGACTACACACGTGGCCACTGAAGTGGCCAATAGAGAGCATGGAGGCTCGAGCTATAGGGATACTTAAACATCCACTTCAGGTGAGGCACATGCATCTAGGATGGGGTCATACCTAAATTTACTATATTCTGAGGATCGTCCTACATAGGTATGCTCATTTTTTGAACTTAAATTTAATTCAAGTTTGAAATGTAAAAAATTCATGTAAATAATAACATCAAACTATATATATAATATAATATTAATTCAATAAGTTTGTGTTTGGTGTAGACGCATGATGATGTGATGCCTGAAACTCAATATGATCATCGTGTGTATATGTCGAGTGCTGTAGATCTGGGCTCACCAATTGGACAGGTACTTGAACCAAAATATATTAAATAATTTGTGTGGATATATATATATATATATATATATATATATATCTAATTTAATTTGAATTTGTACACGTGTGAATTGATATATTATATCTAGATGTAGGGAGGTCATACTATCCCTAGTATTGGCCAACCACAAGTTACAGTGGTGAGCGCTCCTGAGACATCATCAGCTTAGGTGCATGCTTTCAAAAGTTTGTTAAGTTTAAATTAAATACACATCATAGATCTAATTTAATTTTTTCATTTACATACACATGTGTGAATGATCTATACGAACTGTTGTACATCTATATGAGGTTTGATGAGATATTAAATAATTTTGTGGATATATATGTATATATATATATATCTAATTTAATTTGAATTTGTACACATGTGTGAATTGATATATTATATCTAGATGCAGGGAGGTCATACTATCCCTAGTATTGACCAACCACAAGTTATAGTGGTGAGCGCTCCTGAGACATCATCAACTCAGGTGTGTGCTTTCAAAAGTTTGTTAAGTTTAAATTAAATACACATCATAGATCTAATTTAATTTTTTCATTTACATACACATGTTTGAATGATCTATACGAATTGTTGTACATCTATATTCAGGGATTTGATGAGATACCCATGGCGGGCTGCGCACCTGAGACATCATCAACATTTATGCATGGGCAATCTCAGGTGCGTGATCATGAGGTCATATCATTTGAGGTTGTAAACTTTACTTTAAATCTCCTATACAATTTTTACGAACCTTATATATATATATTCGAGGTTTTCACATATTGTTTGCTTTATATGAATATGCAGGATATAGTAGATTAGGCATTTGCATCTTCTCAAGTTTGGCAGTTATGCTACCCGTTGAAGAAAATGTGCTAGTTGATTCACATGACCATATGGTAATTTATGCATACTAGAAATCATTTTTACTATATTTACTCGATATTTAATTAGTTTTTTTTTTTAATCTAAAAGTTTATATTTTCAATTTTAAATATTTTTAATTATATCAAAATTTCTAAATAAATTTAAATCTAATTTCAAGTTTCTTGTACTCTTTTACAACATGATGCGGGTACATCTAGTCGACATGGAACAAAGAGGAGACTTGATTTGACCGATCAGCCTGAAAGTTAGATGGTTTTATATTTTATGGACTACAGATCTCTAGTTTTATTTCAATATATGTGTTGGACTTGACATATAAATTTTATGGACTATCTAGATCTCTAGTTTTATTTTGAACATGTTATTATCATATGTGTGTTTATTTATATCAGTTGACTTTAATATGATGATTATATATGCAGTCAATTATGAGATCGTGTTATGTTCATTTTCATGATTATATGCATTCATACATATCTATATTTATATTTTATCTAATTTTCAAGTAATACATGCACTATATAAATTCTTATCTAGAATCAAATTTCATATATATAATTTATCACATGGTTAGGTGACAAATTAAAACATTCCTTAAATAGTTTCTTAAATCATATTCATAATAAATTAAGGGCAAGTAATTTTAACTATTTTCCAATTACATAGCAAATATTTGAATCAATAAACAAAAAACTATCTCCTTTTATGTATAAAATGTATAATCTATACAATTGAATAATTATATAAAATGCGGTAAATAGAAGACATGAAACATGTATAATTTATAAAATTGGAACAAGATATTTAAAAAGTGACATTGAACAAACATATATAATGTACACCAAGATGTTTAATACAACTATATAACATGATGAAAAATATATGTGCATGTAGATACAATTAAAGCTTATCAACTTTTAGGTGAATACCAAAAATTGATATTTACATAGTCTCTTGATAAAATGGTTTTTCAGTTCAACAATCACATCATAGACCGACTTGATGAGAACTTGCAAAAATAATTAATGTAAGTAACTACAATTTTATGAGTCATTTAAGTAAAAAATTCATACAAGAAAAGAACTGTATATAGTAAATTCCATACAAATTCAAATGATGTTAGCCATAGGATGGATTAAGGGGACCTAAGAGGATATATAGCTTAAGGGGGGTCTTAAGAGAATGCCTTAAGGGGAGTTAAGAGGATGCATCTCATGAACCCTAGGATATGGCTTAATGGGTCCTAAGAGGATTAAGGAGATGTAAGAGGATATGACTTAAGGGTCCTTTAAGAGGATGGCTTAAGGGGATGCAAGAGGGTGGATTAAGGGGAGTTGATAGAATGACTTGAAGGGATGTAAGAGGGTGGATTAAGGGGAGTTGATAAAATGACTTAAAGTGATGTAAGAGAGTGGATTAAGGGATGCAAGAGGGTGATTAAGAGTTGATAGAATGACTTTGGATGTAGAGGTGGATTAAGGGAGTTGATAGAATGACTTGAAGGGATGTAAGAGGGTGGATTAAGGGGAGTTGATAGAATGAATTGAAGGGATGTAAGAGGGTGGATTAAGGGGAGTTGATAAAATGACTTCAAGTGATGTAAGAGAGTGGATTAAGGGGATGCAAGAGGGTGGATTAAGGGGAGTTGATAAAATGAGTTGAAGGGATGTAAGAGGGTGGATTAAGGGGAGTTGATAAAATGACTTCAAGTGATGTAAGAGAGTGGATTAAGGAGTTGATAAATGACTTCAAGTGATGTAAGAGAGTGGATTAAGGGATGCAAGAGGGTGGATTTAAGGGAGTTGATAGAATGAGTTGAAGGATAAGAGGGTGGATTATGAGTTGATAGAATGAGTTGAAGGGATGTAAGAGGGTGGATTAAGGGGAGCTGGATAAAATGACTTAAAGTGATGTAAGAGAGGATTAAGGGATGCAAGAGGGTGGATTAAGGAGTTGATAGAATGAGTTGAAGGATGTAAGAGGGCGGATTAAGGAGTTGATAGAATGACTTAGCGGATGTAAGAGGGTGGATTAAGGGGAGTTGATAGAATGAGTTGAAGGGATGTAAGAGGGTGGATTAAGGGGAGTTGATAAAATGACTTCAAGTGATGTAAGAGAGTGGATTAAGGGGATGCAAGAGGGTGGATTAAGGTGAGTTGATAGAATGACTTGAAGGGATGTAAGAGGTTGGATTAAGGGGAGTTGATAGAATGACTTGAAGGGATGTAAGAAAGTGGATTAAGGGGATGGAAGAGGGTGGATTAAGGGGATGCATGTCATGAACCTTACGATATGGATTAATAGTCCCTAAGAGGATGGCTTAAGGGGAATTATGAGAGTGACTTAAGGGATGCAAGATTGTGGATTAAAGAGATGTAAGAGGATATGAATTAAGGGTCATTTAAGAGGATGACTTAAGGGGATGGAAGAGGGTGGATTAAGGGGAGTTGATAGAATGAATTGAAGGGATGCAAGAGGGTGGATAAAAGGGAGTTGAGAGAATGAATTTAAACCCCAAGGGGTGTTGAGAGAGTGACTTAAGGGGATGCAAGTGGATGGATTAAGGGTAGATATATGAGGATATTGATTAAGGGGTCCTAAGAGGATGAATTAAGGGGTGTTGAGAGAGTGACTTAAGTGGATGCAAGTGGAAAGATTAAGGGTAGATATATGAGGATATGGATTACGGGGTCCTAAGAGGATGGATTAATGGTAGTTGATAGAATGACTTAAGGGGATGCAAGAGGATGGATTAATGGTACATAAGAGGATGACTTAAGGGGTTTTAAGAGAATGGCTTAAGGGGATATGAAATAAATTATAAAGTATCAATTAAATGTATCTAGAACTATATATAGTTACCTATCTCTAGATTTGAATTCCATCATAATATATGTGCATCTCCTCTCTTTTTTGTAAAGCATCTAATTTTGGGAGACTTGAAACAAAAAATGATATAAAACTTTAATTAGGAAATGATTAAAGACATATATATATATATCAATTAAATATATATACAACTAGATATACTTACCAATATTTATTTACTCTATTGTACCATCTGCATCCTCTCTTTTTTGTAATGCATCTATGATTTTCTCATGATCATCCATTGAAAGTGTCCATAAAACTTTATTAGCAGGCCTCCCTTGATATCTAACTAGTTTTATATTGGTTACCAAAATCAAATGTGAATAATGTATAATCTTCTTGTGTCTTTCATAATCTTCAAATGCAGGAAAGCCATTCTTTCTCATCAAATATTTTCGAAGCCAGGTGCCAACAACAACCACTGAACCAGTCGGATGCTCAAAGTTGTCATCATCCACTCTAGTATGTACCAACTTATGTTTTCTCTCAACACATCTAGCCAACCAGTACTCTGTCTTCTCTTCATTCCCTTGAGGTGCAACAACAATATACACATGTCCTACAAAAATAAATACAAAATTCAATAAAGAGTGACTTATATTGAACTCACATATAAACATGAATACATACAAAATTCAACTCAATAAATAATGTACCTTCTTGTACAAGATCCGAAACACGATCATAATCATCTAATGCAAACACTTGATTATCTTCAATTGTCATTCCATGTTGAACATGTGTCAATGTAGGCGTTAAAGCTCTTTATTGCCATTGTTCAACCCATTCCATATTTTCACATGCTTGGAAATCACCTACAATACAAAATTGACAAAATCATGCCAACTCCCTTGTCCATATTGTCCATGTGTTTGCATTCGAACTCTTAAATGAATGCCATTTTGCAGTTCCATTAATTTTTTCACAATCTTGTCGAGAAAAAATATCATTTTCTTCAACCAACCAAAAGAAGCATCAAATTATTGAGCTCTCACTTGTTCTTGTAGATAATTTGGTATTGCACCAATCTACAATTGCACGTGCATCTCTAAATTTCGCAACATCCTCAAATTTTAGTTGCTCTCTAGCAAGAGCTCTTTTCACACATGCACTTGCTCCATTGTGTTCTCCCTTACCATGACCAGCTTCAAAAAAACTCCATATGTGTTGGATATTATTTTCCTTATGAACTCTACATAAATCAACAAAAATTCTAGCATTTTGAATTGACTCAAGGTAAATTATCTCACCATATGAGATAAGTTCTAGCATTTGAATTCCTCTCTTTTAAATTTTATAAAAATATATCAAAACAATATTGTAATAAACTCATGAATGTAATCATTATCACTTACATAAAAAATGGTACTCTCTCAAAAAAATTTCTATTATCTTCCTCGTATCTATCTTTAGCATGTCTATAAACAATGTGAACAAATATAATTACTTGCACTGAATTATAATATTGTGATTGAATTTCTTATTGTGGAGCAAGAGTATAATTTTCAGCAAAATCAACAATTGACAATATAGTTCCAATTGGAAATGTGTTTTTACATAAACTAAATTGATTATCAAGCCAATGAGCATTCTGAGAGTGTTGAACATATTTAGGTACAAACTTATCTTTAAATTCAGTAATAAAAGCATGCACACTAACTTTTTCCACAATTAGCTCAACACGTTTTCCAATTTTTCCATCCTTTAAAGAATACTCAATATTTTTAAATCTTTTTACATCCACTAATTGTTTTCCAAATTCATCTAAACTAATTTCATGCATACATTCTCCTAATAATGAAAAGTTACCACATCTATCACATTCTCTAGAAATGCATGCTTTTAAAAAAATGAGTTTCCATTTAAAGAGGGATTACAAAACAAACCCTATAAAATCTTTTGATTCTTTCAGGTGGCATATTAATACCACAAATGTCCTGCATAATTTGGTTAGCATGCAAAGTGCATCGTATATATCAAAATATATCATAATAATAATGAAATTGTACATGAGTCTTACAACAACAAGAGATTTATTGCTTATTAATTCTAACATAAAAAGGTTTACACTTTTCAAATGATCTTTGACTTATGCTAATATTCAATGGTAAGATTGAAGCATCTAATTTTTTTTTTTATATAATTCAGTTTGAGTCATATCTAAGAGATGCTTTGGATGAGGTTCATGAATTTTGGAACCCACCCTTACTTTTAATACATCTCTAATGTTAGGTGATACTCTTGTATTATCATGACAACATTTTTCGATTAAAGATTTAATTTCATTATTTAATTTCATGTCTGATCTTTGGAGTCTACCACTAAAACTCCAACATTGATTAATAGGATCATTTTCAATACTTTCTCTTCTTTTAGCAACTCTTATCAAAGTTCTAGGATTTAAGTTTATAGATTTACTAATCTTACTTAACATTCTTTTATTTGAAGCTACTTTATCAACTAGAGCAGTTGTTATTGCACGACGAGCCACATTCTTATCTTTTGATTGACTTTTCTTACCAATAACATCAATAGCATTAGCAACACTAGATATGAATTGTTCTAATGAATCATCTTTCTTTTTTGGTTTTACAAAAACACCTAATTTTTTCATCACTTTTCTCATTTTCAACATTCTCATCAATTGCACCATGAGTTGACATTGGAATCCTAATTTCTTTCTATAATTTTTTTTTATATATATTTTATTTCCATAATTTCTAATTTGTCTTGAAGAAACTTTACCACGAAGGTTATCTAACACATCTGTTTCAATTGTAAAAAAAATATTTTCACCTTCATCCATAGATGGAGATTCATTTTCAAATGTAAAAGAGATTTCATTCTCATTTTCATCAATATTAGGGATTTCATTCTCATTTACATTCTCATAAGATATAATTTCATCATTTTCTTGTTTCTGCATTGTTTCAACCCTAATATTATTGATCTCATCAATGGTGTATCCAGCTTCATCTAAACAAGCAATATTAATATTATGAAAACTTGGGTTTGAACACATACCTGGATAGATTGTTTGAATAGGTGCATTTTCCATATCATTGGGAGGTGAATTTTAAGACACACCCGAAGTTGTTTGCATATCATTCAAAGTTGAAGTTGAAGGCACAGTTGGGTTTGTCTCCGTAATTGCATTTTCTTCCATATTCACCATCTCCACATTTGCATCATCTACATTCATTTCATCATTCATGGATTCCTCTTCAACATTCATGGAACTAGATGCTTCCAAATCTTTCATTTGACAAATCATTTCTCTCATTTCCCTTTGTCTTTTTGCCTCCTTATCTTTATTTGCTTGAATTTCTTCGGGTGTCATTAACTTTCTAGATCTTTTTTTTTGTCTTTGCTTATCACACATGGTTACCAAACCCTCTTTGATGACAAAAAAAAAAATTCAAGAAACCTATTTTCAAATTTTCACCTCCTTCAAATATTCAAATTAAACTATGTACTATGAAGATCATTTTTTCTATAAACTCTGAAGTACAAAAACATTACGAGTACATCCAAAAATTCACTTTTTCCAAGTCTTCTTGTAAAAAGTTCTTGCACTTGATTCCACTTCAGAAAATTAAACCTGCACTTTGTCTCTTCCAACAATTTGAATAGAATATGCCTTGCACAAGACAAATTTGAAATAAAAAATGCAGAAAATGACACTTTCAGACCGTACTACAAAAAAGGAATGTTGCAGAAAAATTGTGTTTTACCATTATTTTCTAAATTAGGGAAAAATGGATATATTAGAAACGCATATGCGTTATGAAACACGTACGTGTTATGTTCAAGAAACGCATACGCATTTCATAATGCGTACGTGTTTCATAACGCGTATGCATTGCATTTTCCCAACGGGTCAATGGGTAATGTGTACGCGTTCTGAAACGCGTACATGTACACGTTTCTGTAACGCATACGCGTTATTTAAAAAATGAATTTCCACAACACATCCAGCCTTGGTTTTAGGCTTGGGAAAAGCTTGGCAATCCGAGCCTTAGCCTTTGACCTGCAACTAAAAAACTAAGGCAGATTGAAGAAGAATGTCCAACTTTGACAATATAGCTGATGGAGTTTTTTTCTGAATGAATCTATAAAATTAAAACCCATTAGAGAACACAATGTCTAATTTCTAAATATATATTTTTTTTAAAGATTGGATTATGTTTGCTATTTTTTAATTAATTTCTAAGCAAACTAGTCTTTAAACTTGAAATATCAGGTTTTTTTGGTTTTTTAATAACTTTTTATTGGTTAAGTTTCTTGTAAAAAAAATTATATGGCATCAAACTTCAGAAAATTCTCTACACAAGGATAAAAAAGAGTAAAAAAATGTTTTGTTTAGGTCCAATTATGTTGTCTGTACACGTTGATTTTAAAAAACATCAATTAAGGCCAATTAAAATTTAATTAAAAAAAAAATATTCAACCAAAAATTACAAAAAAAAATCCACATCAAACATCATGTTGTTAGATCTCTTTTCCCAAAAGGAATTATCAAAATAATTTTATTTGGATCAAAAAGTGTGTTCCGTACACCTGCTTGGTATGGTAAAAAAAAGCGACTTTTAAAAAGTGGTTTTTATAGATCCCTATCAAAATTTAATTTCTATAATCTGGGTATTTTAATAATTTACATATTTGGAAACTAGATTCAAAATTCTAGATTTCATATATTGACTTTTTTTAAGATTCATTGTGTAAGTGCCTCAAATTTTCAGTTCAAGTGTGACAAATTCTGAAAAACAACAAAAACATTTCCACTTTTTGAGCTTTTTGTGTACCCAACTTCTTACATCAGCCCGTATAGTACATAACACATCAGTATCCATCAGAAAATTTAGAAAAACTTAAAAAATAACCCTACTTTGACTAATTCGCCACCCTAGGTGACTTAACTTCCTAGTACACATTTTGCATCTATGTTTTCAACATTCTATTTCCAGTTTCTTCAAGTACTGTTTGTTTCAGTTAAGTTATTTTCTGTTACATCCAAATCATTAGCATTAGTATCATTTACTTTAATGGGAATTATAGATAGAATTATATTTTTACAATGTTCATTTTCAACATTAGTTCCTAGTCCATTTAGATTAGATTCATTAGAAAAAGCAAACAAAAAAATTCAAAAATAAAATGAAACAATAAAAAAAATGCTTCACTTTAGGACAACTATATCATCCAAACCTTTTAGTAGTGATGACTTGGATAAGTTAGATGAAGCTCTATAGGGATTCCTCTCACCGAGTTCATCCACTAAGGCTTGTGATGACAAACCCAAACCATCTAATGATAACTTATCTCCCAAACCTTTTAGTAGTGATGATTTTGATATGTTAGATGAAGACCTTAGGGACTTGATCTCACCAATGCCATCCACTAAGGTTTTTTGTGAGAAACCTAAAACAAAAGATGTCAATGTAATAAAACCTCAAATTTTCCTTTACCCACCTTCACATCAATCTCAACCTCCACCTAAACTTGAGTTTACCCTTTACCCACCTCAACATGATGTTGCACACACCCATTACACTAGAAATAATTTGCAACCACAACAACCCAATCCAACATCTTTACCTTTTCCAAAACCCATCATTCCTAGCGCTCCTCGCTTAAATTCACACCTTTGAGAGTATGATCTTGTCAAACAAGTTAAGAATATTCTTGCAAAGATATCCCTTTGGGATCTTCAAAATTTACCAAATTATCATTCAATGCTCCAAACAACATTACAACAAATAGTGGTTCCTCCTGGTACAAACACAAATGATGTGACAGCTCTTATAAAAGGAATGAATGCAGTTAATGTAGACATTACCTTTCATCAACATGAGCTCCCTCCGTTAGAATTAAGGAAGGAAAATGAGGCCTTTATGATAAATTTTCAATACACTACAATAGGAATCAAAAGAACACTTGTTGATAATGGATATTCCCTTAATGTGTGCATTGTAAAGCTCCTCGATTGATTATGTGTGGATAAATCACAAATAAAACTAGATTCCTTATCTATTAGAGGATTTGACAATACTACAAAGCAACTTCTCAGTGTAATCACTTTACCTATCATAGTCAGAGTGGCTACCTTGCAAACTCTTATTCATGTCATTCCGTATGATCTTGCATACAATCTTCTCTTGGGAAGGCCATGGATTCATGAGATGCATGTAGTGCCTTCAACCCTTCATTGAATAATGAAATATGTCTATAACAACAAAGTTTATCAAGTTGAAATAGACCTCAAGCTTGAAAGTTGCTTACAACTTGAAAAAGGAACAAAAAGTCTTCTAAACACATTAATTCTAACATCTCATATAACACCCTTTGAGACTAGCAAACCAGGAGAACTTGTGTCTAAATTGCTAGATGATGATTGGGGTACATTAGAATTCAAACCTTCATTTATGAATATAATCATGCGAAAAGAAGATGAAAAACAAGAACAACCAACGATTATGTCAACTCAGAATTCAGAAGAATCTTCCTAAATATCTACCTCATCCCCTTTGGAAGAAAATACAACGTACACAATGAATTTTGATGAGATAGATTATCAACATCCTCTTAACCCAAAGGAAATGGAAATACTTTATGGGAAAGGCTATGTGCTAGTGAAACAATTGGGATACAACGGTAAAGGATGTAGAAATAATGAACAAGGCATTCGAGTTCCTATAGAACCCAATACACAAGAAACAAAGACTATTTTGGGATATTCCTTTTCTAAGACAACAAAAACAACTCAACGATTATCGCTCAATATCAACACCATCACATGTAAACCAAGAACCAATATTACGCTAAAGCATCCTGAATTTCTTGATATGGAATCCCCACCATCATGGGAGTATGTTGAAAGTGATGAAGCCTTGAAACTAATGTTAGGTGCTTTTGATAAGCCATTTTATTCCAAAAGAAAAGTTACCTGCGCTATGATAAGTACCCAGCCAAAAGATATTGATAGTAATGAGACAAACACAAGCATGGAACCATATGCTCCTATATCTCCTAAGTCAAATGCACTCCCCTTAAGGAGATAAAATTGATATACCAATGAACATAGATGATAAAGAAAAGGTCATTAAGATTGGGAAGTGCCTTGATGATGAAGAACAAGAGGATACTACAACCTTGCTCCATGATTTTCCTGAAATTTTCCCTTGGAAATATTCAGATATGCCAGGAATAGACTTGAAAATAGTAACACAACATTTTTCTTACAAACAATGCTAAGCCTATTCGACAAAAGGTATGAAAAATGAATCCTAAGATAGCCTTGCACATTAAAGGAGAACTTGAAGAACTCCTTGACGCAGGTTTCATTCACCCTATTGATTATTCTCCTTGGATCTCAAACATTGTCACAGTTGCCAAACCTGGTAATCATATAAGATATGTATGGATTTTTGTGACTTGAATAAAGCCTCCTTAAAAGACGATTTTCCCCTTCCTAATATTGACATGATCGTAGATTCAACTACGAGACATGATTTTTTGTCATTCATGGATGGATTTTCTAGCTATAATCAAGTCTTCATCAACCCACAAGATCAATACAAGACAACATTTACAACTGTTTGGGGAAAATTTTGTTGGGTTATGATGCCTTTTGGATTAAAGGATACAACACAACTTATCAAAGAGAAATGACATTGATATTTCATGATTACATACACAAAATCTTGGAAGATTATGTTGATGAAATCCTTACTAAATCCTTAACAAGACAAGGCAATGTGAATGTCCTTTGAAAAATATTTGAACGCATGCGTATATACAACATGCGACTTAATCCCAAAAAGTGTGTCTTTGGAGTAGATAGTGGAATTTTTTTAGGGTTTATCACATCTCACATAGGCATCGAGGTGGACACAAAGAAAATTGATGCTATCATAAATATGCCACCTGCTAGGAACATTTCTCAATTACGCATGTTACAAGGTAGAATTCAAGCCATCCGTCATTTTATTGCCTCTTTAGCCGATCAAATGCTACCTTTCACACATCTGCTCAAGAAATATGCGCCTTTTTATTGGAATGAGGATTGTAAATAGGCCTTTAAGAGTTTGAAGGAATACCTTGCAACTCCGCCCATTTTACAACCCGCTATGCCAAACAAACCATTCATCCTTTATATCGCCACATCAGCTCATGCTCTTGCAACATTGTTGGCTCAACATGATGATAACGAAAAAGAACATCCTATTTATTACATTAGTTGAACTTTAATCAATTATGAAACGCGATACACCCCAATCGAAAAACAATGTTTAGCTCTTGTATTCACTACTAGTAAGTTGCAACATTATTTACTAAATGCAAAAATACAAGTCATGACAAAATTTGGTCCTCTCAAACATATTTTTAACAAAACAGACTTATTGGGATGTTTAGCTAAATGGGTTATGTTGTAAATTGAGTTTGACCTTATGTTTTTTTTACAAAAGGAAATTAAAGGTCAAGCCTTGACCGACCACTTAACTGATGTTCCTTCTCCTTTGGCACTACATGATAATGATTCTTTTCCTGATGATAGTGTGTTGACAACAAAAGTTTCTACATGGGAATTATATTTTGATGGATCCAAGTGTAGAATAGGCTCTGATGCTAGAGCGATATTGGTTCCACTGGAAGGAAAGCCTATTCCCTTGTCGCATCAATTAAATTTCCTATGTATGAATAACACTGCTGAATATGAGGCCTTAATTGCTGGATTATGTGATGCTTTAATCATGGGAATTAAGGATATTAATATATTTGGTGATTCACAATTAGTGATAAAAAAATAAACAAATTATATCAAGCTAAACATAATAAATTATCAAAATATAAGGATCTCACAATGACCTTGTTGGCACAATTTAACTCATTCACCATTGATAACATCCCACACAAAGACAATCGACATGCAGATGCAATGGCGAGTGTTGCTTCTCTTGTGTCTCCTCTAGATCCTTCAAAGGATGTTATATTCACTATTCAACCAATCCTGAAACCATCAATCGATAATACCATTGTAGATGCGTTAACAACAACCAAGGATGATTTGAGTGAATGGTATGACGCCGTATATAATTATATAAAAGACGGTACCATTCTTGAACCTAACACAAATAACACCCGAGCTCATTTAAAATAATTAGCCACTAAGTACATAATCCTTTCTAATGTGTTATATAGACAGTCCTTTGATGGAATTTTACTTAGATGTCTTAAGGATTCCAAAATCAATATGGCACTCAAGCAAGCTCATGTAGGCAGTTGTGGCGGCCATTTTGGAGCAAAGACCCTAGCACAAAAACCCATTCGTATAGGTTACTATTGGAAAAATATGGAAAAATATTGTTATGCATATGTTAAGTGATGTCACAAATGTGAACATAACAAATTACTTCATGCTCCTGCATCTGAGCTTCGTACCCAAATCCCTATTTGGTCGTTCTCTATATGGGGGTTGGACATAATTGAAAAAATATCACCATCTTTTGTTGGACATATGTTTATCATAACTGCAACTGATTACTTCACAAAATGGGTAGAAGCCATTCCTCTTCAATCTACAACAACTGAGGTAATATGTCGTTTCATCCTAGAAAACATTATTGCTTGCTTTGGAATCCCTTCCACATTAGTCTCTAATAATGGTACACCATTTAAGAATAATGATGTGAAGAAATTATTAGAGACCTTTAATATCCAACATCATTTTTTGAAACCTTATTACCCACAATCTAATGGTCAAGCTGAATCAACTAATAAAGTCCTTTGAACAAAATTTGAAGAAAACTGTTAATAGTAATCATCAAGACTGGCACACACAATTGCCTATGTGCTTTGAGCTTATCACACAAGTGTTCGATCCTCCACTGGAGCCACACCTTATAACCTATTTTATGGTATTGAGGTAATCATGCCCTTGGAGTTAGAAATCCAAACATTACAAATTGCTCTTCAAGGTCTGGTTGACAACAACACTTATAAGGCAAAAAGATTACACCAACTTGAGATGCTCGATGAACAACACATTAACACTCTTGAGCATCTCAAAGCTTATTACAAAAGGAAATAACACTATTACAATCTCAATGTTATCGGTCACACATTCCATAAGGGTGACTTAGTTCTATCTGCAAATCAACGTAACATCAACGCCGACCCTAATGAAAGAGGAAAATTTAGTCCTAATTGGTTAGGGTGATATATAGTCAACAAAAGCTTTGGGTCTGGTGCGTATGTCTTAACAACACTTGATGGTACACCCCTTAAGGAACCTATCAATGCAACAAATTTGTGTCGGTATTATGTCTAATCCCTTTTGAATAGTATGAATGATAAAGTAGCGTTGTTAAAGTTATGGGGTCATCTCCTATATGCTTTCACATTGCTTCATTCTTGACAAACCAATCATGCATATGTCTTGAGCACTAAAGTGATTATTTAATTTATTTTTATAATTACTTTAGGTTTCATGCTATTCAAATTAATCTTGTGCATTATGATAAGTTACATCATTTAATACTCAATCATCATGTTGTGTCTAAAAAGAAAATGTAATACACATAAACTTTGTTAAATCATGTAGACATTAATTAAGTAATCTTGTTAAAGTTATTTAATTAATCAAATTGCCATTTAACATTCAAACACATTAAGACAAATCATAAAAAAAAAAATGCTCATATATATATACCCAAAGTTTTATGTACATATCATCATAATACACAATATCATTGAGGTCTGTGAGAACTAGACCCCTCAGGCTCTAGTGCTCGTGCTCTGGTAGCAGGACGTCAGGAGATGGTCATATGTGATCATGACCGTGATCCGCCAAACCTGAGTGCAAACCCTAGGCCCTGTATCTGTCTAAGGGCCACCTGAACACTTGAATGATTAAATTCAGCAATCTGTTGAAACATGGGAACTATCTTTAGGCTGTGGGTATTCCTATGGTGAAGATAGACCTCCAAATTCTAGGCTGGTTCCTATATGATTCTTAAATTAATAACTAGTAACTTGCTGGAAAAGGGATAGAAGAAGTATTGCTAAATGCATGCGAAATTGTAAACTATTGGTGATTCACCTAATTGATAAAGATCTGCAACTGTGATTCACAATAAATTTCATAAAAACATCCACACAAGTCGATTTTAACAGTTTGACCATAAAAATGATTGTAAGGAAGGTGTGAATAAACCACCTTTGAAGGAAAACAAGATTTTCTCAACAAAGCAGAATATTATTTCTTTACACAACCTTAGACCTGTGATTTTTACTATTTGAATGCATGCAAATAGAAATGAGACAAAGATTTTAAAGGTTATGATATTTAAACACAGTAAAAATTCATCAAATCATTCATAAAACAACATAATGACAAGGCAGACTTTTGATTTCACTACAATTGAAGGAATCTTTGCAGAATGACACACATAAACCTATAAACCTGCTACTGTATTAATCTGAATATGAAAGCTGAGTTACAAGATATCTCACTTTGCAGAATGCAAAGGCTGAAAAACAAGAACTAGAGGAAAAAGATAAACTTTTTCCAATATATACAATGAGAGTGCACTTCAAAGTGCATGAAAATAAAACTAAAAGTCAATTTCAGTATAAAAATGATAACTCCAAGGAAAATACCGAGCAAAATAAAATATTTCCAAAAGAAGAGCTCAAACTCATGCAAAAATGAGTGAACTCAGTCTCAAACTCGCAGTCACAATGTGAATAACTGAAAAGCAGCTCGAACTGAACTAGAAATCTGTAAACAGTGAGTCCAAGCATGCAAAAGCCACCTTGTTTTAATTAATTCTCCCAAGATAATCATGCATGATGATTAAGCATCAAAACTGGTGCTGGAACTAAACATGTGACTCACTATCAATTCCACATGTGCATTAACAATTTTTTTTTAGTATTTTCCCCACTTTTACAATAGTTGATTTAAAAAATTATTGAAAAGAAATTAATAAAATTGCATTTAATAACTTTCAAATACAACTTTACAATAAAATAAGGGGAAAAATAATAAAATACATGTCTTGCAAATTTTTTTTTTCCCCTTATGACTCCCCTCCATTATCATATGCAATGCAAAAAACATGTAATATCAATCCTTAGCATACTTTGACAATATTTGTCAATGCTTTAATATCGGCCACAATACTTAGCATAAATCCTCATATTTGATAGGGCCGACCATATCATTTCTAGGCACTTGACTTGAAGTCACAAGATCACAGGAGTAATAAACAACATGATTATTCTTCTCAAAAGATAGTGAAAAAAAGCCATCGAGCCCATGCAAAAGGGAAGATGAGGAACCCTAAAATTATTATTTCCACTTGAATTTTTGGAGAAGCTTCATGAAGAAGCTAGCCGCCATGCTGCTGGGTAGGCTTTGGACTGCACTGGAGCTCGAAACCTAAGTTCATACTGCTGTTTCATATTAATTTTTTGAAGATTTCCATAGGGAAACGTATGGTGAGCTTTTCCTGAGACAAATCTGAACACTTCTCTTGCTTTTCAAAGTTATCTTCAGGCTTTATAGCCATGACTATGGTAATATTCTGATGTATTGCTCTTTTCATTTTTCTGTCACCATTGAGTTTCCAACAAGCTAGCCATGAATGACAAGGCTTTAAGCTTTTGAGACTCAATCTACAGGAGGAACCCACAACTTTACTTGTATCTTCTAACATAGAAATTGTGGTAAGCTTCAAAATAATTTACCTCTTTTCTGCTATTAATTCTTTGAGTGCTCTTTATACCTGTATGAGATTGAAGCTCTAGTAGCTGAGATCATGTGGATTTATGTCTCTGGCCACGACTATCTCTATGCTTTCCTGTTGTTATAGCTTTAATTATGTGACAAGAGGTACCATATTATCCTGGTTCAAAACTTTGAAAGAGACAAACAAAATCTCTACATTTTCTTTTGTATTATGAATATGGCTTTAACAATCTCCATCTTGGTACTTGTGATTCATTGCATTATGTATTTTTTAGAGGAAACCCTCACATGGGTAACAATAAATCTGTATTTTTCTCATTAAAACACCATTTTTGAGCAAAGATCATTGTATAAAAGCTGAAATCAGTGACAAACTTGTATTTTAATTAAAAACCCTTAGATGGGTACTCTGAGACTGCCATGGTTGCCTTGATTGCATCTTTTATTGCATAGAAATATGCTCAATTTATATTCAATATGAACAAAAAATGTAGTATGTATGAGCATATCTTTATCTTCCAGATGTTTGAATATTTACCCTTCATTGCACACCATTGTATCTATCACTTTCAAGCATGTATTCTGATATCTATATCTGTATTCTCATAGCTTGATAAAAACCCTAAGCGGGCTCTATGAATAGATGTTGCTTGAAACCTTTTCCTTTTCTAAAGAAAAACATTATCATTGTGCATATTCTATTGTTGTTTTATCTTCCTGATATTATGGGCTCCTGGTATGAGATTGCCAATGTATTCATTGACTTGCAAGAATGCCATCAAATTCACCATGGTACCATGCTCTAACTATTGCATTATGCCATAGATTGCTTATATTTATGTTCTTCCTTTTAAATATGCTATCTCTTGAAAGTAACAAGCTAGGGAACAATACTTTACTCCATGATTTCTCCTATCTGGAAATGCTATTATTATTACAGATACATCATTTATTCCTGAGAGCACTCTTGTTTCTACAACACTGTTATTGATACTCTTCATCACATTGTATTGTTGTTTATAGCACTTTGATGAAATGATGAGTAACATTCCTTATTTTAACCTCTGATGGCTGTCATACCTCCACACAAAAATTTCAATGCAAACCCAACAGTTATCATCATGTCTCAAAGTGCTTACTATCCTGTCTTGCTTCATGAATGTGGCTGTCCTCCATGATGCTATTACAGATTACTCTTTTAGCCCTTCTGTAGGCAATCAAGAATAATAACACATAAGGTTGAAGTGTCAATGATGCCTCTTGATCTCAAGATGTAATAATGTTGTCCTGTTATCATGTTGACTGCCCTCCTGAATCTCTAGATGAACTATGTATCTACTTTGGAGTTGTAAAAAACAATTAAATTGCTTTGAGTGCTCTTTTTCCCTTCAGTATAAAGGGGCTCATTGCCTCATTAAAATGTAAAAATGAATGAAAGGAAGAGCTGAAACAAAGGATGAAAAATGAAATTAATGCTCTCTTAACATGCTTCTTTGATTGTTCTATTGAATTATGAGTAATAAGATGCTTGCTCAATCTGTTTTCACCATGCTGAATTAGACTACTTTATGATTTTTTATTACAGCAGTTCCATTTGATGACTATAATTAAATACCTGATAACTCTCAAATAATGATATGAATGAGAGGTGTCCTTATGATATGTTGGGATCAACCCTTGTGGGAGCCCGTTTTTCTCCACATATCTGATAAAAATAATCATGAACATAATGAACTTGTTCCTGCACATTGAAACAAACAAGTTAGCAAAAATAATTGAAGCTGAAAGCTTCCATTGAACTTCGTGTTCCTTGATTGTCAGCCTTTGTAACTCAATCATCTGGTGAATGCCTGATTGAATGTATATTACATTCCTATTGGTAGCATAGACATGAAGTAGAATGTAATTTATCATTGCTTAGAGTAAATATCTAACATCATTCTTTTTACAATCTTGCAGGTTCATGGAGCGTGGAATCGAGATTGCTGTAGCTTCGAGACACAACAACTGAAGACATCGAGCAAAAGCGGTTCATCATCATAGGAAATGATGAATTTCTTCCCTCCTTTGTGTTTACGTTATCTTCAGTAGTGTAGTATCCCATCCCATTTTGTATTCATTACTTGATTAAGATAATCAAATTCAATTACTCCCGCAGCTTGTGCGAGATTTCAGTTTTTTCAAAATGAATAAAAAGCATTATTATATAAATGTCCAATTTTCTATCTCAAATACTTGCATAATAAAACTGTAATCAAAATGTAATTTGATATTTATGATGAACAATGAATACTTAGCATCAAAAATTTGGAAATTTCTGTACCTATTAATGATGAATTCAATTCAGCTCTACCTATTTGAGCTCGTAGTGAAAAATAGGTAACAATCATAATACAAATGTGCCAGGATACATCAACCCCAAATGTACACTATACGATGCTCCGCCATCCCTCGAATCAAATGGACTAGTCCTCCCTTGAGGTCCACTACCTACCCATTAGGGATGAGAACTAGTGATATAGTATGCATCATAATCCATCTAACCACTAGTGCTCATGAGTATAATAGCATCGAAAAATCAATTCACCCTCTCACCCAATAATCATGAACTGGACCATCTAAATAGTACTATAAATTGAACTTCTAATCATGGAAGGTGTGGTCTCTCTAGAAACATACCCACTCTCCCCAAATCAGAACATGGCATACATCCTCCAGCGTGATCATCATCTCCCCTATCGATAGATGGAATGTGCATGTATCCACATCCCAGCGCTCGTAGAGAGACATCAACATTGCATCATGGTACCTCATGGGAGGCATGAGGTATTCCCAATAGATTCCTACAGCCTGAAGGTTCTTTGTCTCCTCTGCTGAAAGTGATGGGGCTAAATCTCTCATGAAGCTCAATTGTCTACCCCCTAGCTGCTACCGTGATCGGGTGGGTACCTATCCAAATCACACAAATATGCTCTAAAAAACATCTAGTATCTTTAATTCTTACATTATTCATCATGCAAGTGTACTAAATTTCTTATAGTGTGCTTTCCTAAAGGCCCTAGACACTTTAGAACCCTTTTGGGACACTTCGTAAAGAAATGAGACACTTTACAAACAAAAGGGACACTTTGCAAACAAATGGGACACTTTACAAAAACAAGGGGACACTTTGTGAACTTTTTTTCCAAGATCCTAAATTAACCTAGATATGCATAAAAATAATTACATAATTACATAAACACATAACTTAGGTAGCAGAATCGACTCACCTCATGCTGACGCTTGTTGCGTGCCACCTTATTGGAATATGTGCCTCAATCCTTATTGACATGGAACTCCTGAAGGGAAAAGTCGTTGTGACATTGTTCATGTCTGGGCAACTAACTATTCTATATCTGCTTGATAGGTTCATGTTGCCAAGATAGAGTTGATGTCTTGCCGAAAATGACTATCGTTGTGACTCTCTATGTTCGGCGTGACCTTTTGGCGATCGGAAGAACTCTGGGCGACAGTTTGATCTTATCAGGCTAACTCACAAGTGTCGGGGAGAGGTCTCATTGAAATGAGAAAGTCTCGCCGATGGGAGTATTCTCGTGGTGCCTTCGTGGTGACAAAAGAATTCACTGAGAAGTCTTGGCGACTTGAATAAGTCACGCTGACAGTCTTCGGGTTAACTCTGGGCGCTCAGAGAAACGTCTTGGCGAAGGGCTTAAGTCTTGCCGACTTGGTAAGACTTGGTAATGCTCGATGAAAGGTCCCAGTGATGAAGAGCAGTCTTGCTGACTCGGTAAGACATGATGGAGCTTGATGAAATGTCACGGAAAAAGACATGAGTCTTTCTGACAGTATGTGACATTTAGGGTGACATGGGATGTTCGCTATGACATCTCGGTGAAAACAGTGGACCATTCGGTGGAAGCGTTGTCTGTCGGTATGATGTCTCACCGAAGAGCGATAGTCATGCCGAATGGCTCACACCGGCATGACTTGAAGATTTTGATATGAGGTCTTGGGGAGATCGGTATGTCTTGCCAATGGTTTCTTTGAGTTTGATATGACTTGTGACATTCGATATGAGTCTCGCCGATAAGGGAAACTCTTGCCGATAGGAACGAAATGGACATCGATGGATTCGGTATGACATGTGACACTCACTATGTTGTCTTGCCAACTGTTGAGACTTATGCCGATACCGTTATGAATACTTTGTGGCATCGGGGAGACACTATTAGTTTCTCACTAATATGCCAACAAAGTTGACCGCCTTTGACCGTGTGAACATCCTATGTGGCATCCCGTTGGACCAATCAGAGGAAGTGATTTTCAACTGGATGACAGTTGGTTTTTTGCATCAGTTGCATCACTGGAAAAAACTACATGTAAGGAAAAATCTGAAAAGGCATGGAAACTTTCATCGATGGAGCATTGGCGGATAAGGATCAACAAGAGGATAAAATTAGAATGTGATAAGAATTCAATGATGATTTTTTCAGTGTGAGTGAATCAAACTATTGAGGGGATTTTCTGTAAGAGGCTGAACATGAATGAAGCTACTGTGAACTAATACCAGAGAGTTGTATCTCTGATTGTATGTAATTGTTGTTACTGTAATACAAAGAGATTCAGCTTGGTGTGGTGGGTTTTTTCCCGAAAGGGTTTCCCATGTAAATCTATTGTTCATTGTTTTTGAGTATCTTCTCTATTTCTGTAAATCTTTCATGTGTGTCTTTATTGGATTGTAGTTAGAAAAATTAAAAGTACTGTATGATTACCCCCCTGTGGTTTTGACGTTAGGAAAGTTGCCTCCGCACCGTTGCTTTCCTTACAAATGGTATCAGAGCCTAGCCAGTTGTGTTATCCTTGTGAGAGGGTTGGGTTTTTTGTGTCAATTCTTTTTTAGTGGGAGTTTGGTAGAGGTCTGATAGTTTAATTACAAATTAAGATGGCAAGCACATCCGAAAGGATGGATATAGAGAAATTCAATGGTAGCAATTTTGAGATGTGGAAACTCAAAATGGAAGATCTGTTAATAGACCGAGATATTTGGACTGCTATGTCTAGAACAATGCCTGAAGGCATGAAACAAGAGGATTGGGATCTTGCAGATAGAAAAGAAAAAAGGGCTGATAAGGCTCTGTTTAGCTGACTCTGTTCTTCTGAATGTGCATGAAGAAAAGAATGCAACCTCTTTGTGGACAAGACTAGGTGCTATTTATTAGAGCAAGTCCTTCGTGAACAAGCTGTTCTTGAGGAAGAAGTTGTACAACTTGAAGATGCAGGATGGAGTTGGTGTTGCTGATCACTTGAATGCTTTCAACATGCTAATTGCTCAGTTAGCATCTATTGGTGTGAAGATAGAAGAAGAAGATCACTGTATGCTAATGTTATGTTCTTTGCCTTATTCGTGGGATCATCTGGTGATGGCTATTGGGAGTAGAAAATCCACATTCAAGATGAAAGATGTTGTTGCTTCTTTGCTATCATAAGAAATGAGAAGAAAATATTCTGAGATGGAAAAGGAGACTCTGGATGTTAGAGGTAGATCAAAGGAGAAAGGAAAGAAGAAGGACAAGAAATCAAGATTGAAATCAGAAGGGAAATCAAAGTCTCCTAGCAAGAAGTCCAAGGTGAAATGCTAGAATTGTGGACAACCTGGTCATGTCCGAAAGGACTGCAAGGAGGAGAAAAAGAAGAACTCTTCTGGCAATGATTCTTCTCAAAGTGATGCAGATGCCTTCATTGCAGCTTGGGCTACACGGGCGTCAGATGATGGCTGGCTGATTGATTCTGGAGCATCTTTGCACATGACATCTCATAGAGACTGGTTCATGAAGTATGAAGAATACAATGGTGGAAAGGTGTACTTAGAAAGTGATTCATCTTTGGAAATTGTTGGTCGTGGAAGAGTCAGAATTCAATTCCCTGATGGAAGAGTGGAGGGAATCAATGATGTGATGCATATACCAGGTCTGGCTCGAAACCTACTTTCTATAAGTAAGCTGAATGATATTGGAGTGTAGGTCACGTTCTTTGGAAATGGCTGTAAGATGACTAAAGGCTCTATGGTGTTGGCTAGGGGTGCTCGAATTGGTACCTTGTACAAGCTGGATGCACAAGCTATTCAATGCAATAGTGTCTTTGTAAAGTCACTTAAGACTACTCATGGAGATAAGAAGGAAAACATTCCTGATGGAGTAAATGCCATGGAGGTTAAACTTCCAGCAGAAAAGACTATGCTCTAGCATCATAGGCTTGGCCACATTGGTGAAAAAGGTTTAAAAACCTTGAAAAATAAAAACCTGCTAGAAGGGCTTGAAGATTGTAACCTTGAGTTCAAATTTTGTGAACATTGCATATATGGAAAGCAACATCGTGTTTCATTTTATTCCAGTCATCACAAATCTTTTGGTTTGCTTGATTATATTCATTCTGATGTTTTTGGTCCAATAAATGTTCCTTTTTTTTCTAAATCAAGATACTATGTGTTGTTTATTGATGACTATTCAAGAAGAACACTTGTATATTTTATGAAAAGTAAATAAGAAGTGTTTAGTTGGTTTAAGGAATTTAAAAACCTTGTAGAAAATCAGACTGGTAGAAAAATAAAATGTTTAAGGACTGAAAATGGCGGTGAGTTTTGTTCAGATGAATTCAAAAGGTACTATAAGGATCATGGGATCAAAAGACATAAGACTACACCTTACACTCCACAACAAAATGGAGTTGCTGAAAGGTTCAACAGGACAGTAATGGAAAGAGCATGAAGTATGCTGAGCAGTGCTGGCTTGGATGAGAAGTTCTGGGCTGAAGTAGTCTCTATAGCATGTTACTTGGTAAATCGTTCTCCTAACTTTGCTCTTGTTGAGAAGACACCTTTGGAAACATGGTTTGGAAGAAGCCCTCTCTGAGACATATTCGTGTCTTTGACTGTGAGGCATATGCATATGTGCCATTTGAGAAAAGATCTAAGTTGGAAAACAACGCTGTAAAGTGTATTTTTATTGGCTATAGTGTTGGCATAAAAGGATACAAACTTTGGAATCCTAAGATTGAGAAGGTTTTGTACAACGGAAGCATTATTTTTCGTGAGTTGAAGTCTTCTACATCAAATCTGTAGTCAGAGAAGAAATCAGAAAATGAAAAGGATGTAGCAGCAATTCCTCCAACACCAGATAAAGAGGAATTGAAAAATCAAAATGTACTTGATACTGAGGAAAGCTCAAGTAGTTCTGAAAGTTCTGATAAAGATGAAGAACCACCTTAGCCTCAGCCTATGAGGAGGTCAACTCATGAAAGAAAGCAACCTGATAGGTATGGGTTTTCTTTAATTGAGTCTACTTGTGCTTATGCTTTAATCTCTAACACTGATGAACCTAGGACTGTGAAAGAGGCATTTAAAATGTCTGATGCAAACTCTTGGTTGGAAGCCATGAATGAAGAAATGGCATCATTAGACAAGAATGATACCTGGAGTTTGGTGCCATTTCCTAAAGGCAGAAAAGCTGTGGGCTGCAAATGGGTGTTTAAAAAGAAAATAGGTCTGGATGACAGTGTAGAAAAATATAAAGCAAGGCTAGTTGCGAAAGGTTATTCCCAGGTAGAGGGAATTGATTATGGAGAAATATTTTCTCCTGTAGCTAAGCTGACATCTATTAGATTTCTTTTGTCACTTGCAGCAGCGTATGACTTAGAAATTGAGCAGATGGATGTGAAGACAACATTTCTTCATGGTGATCTTGAAGAAGAAATTTATATGTCCCAGCCGGAGCACTTTGTGGAAAAAGGTAAAGAAAAACTGGTTTGCAAGTTAAAGAAATCTCTATATGGTTTAAAACAGTCCCCTAGAATGTGGTACCAAAATTTTGACATGTTTGTCTTGTCATTGGGATTTGTAAGATCAAAATGTGATCACTGTGTGTATTGCAAAGCTAAAAGTGATCAAGTCCTTATTATTGCACTCTATGTTGATGATATGCTGTTCATAGGCAATAGTAAGCTAATGATTTTTGATCTTAAGTCTCAGTTGTTGCAAAGTTAGAAATGAAAGATCTTGGTGTAGTAGGGTATATTCTGGGAATGGAAATAACCAGGGACAAGAAGAATAGAAAGCTTTGGCTCAATTAGAGTAAGTATGTCAAGACTGTTCTGGAGAGATTTTGTATGACTGATTGCAAACAACTAGTTGTTCCAGTAATGCAGGGAATGAAGCTATCTGTTGAGGATTGTCCAAAATCTCCTTTTGAGATGGAGGACATGACCAATGTGCCTTATGCAAGTGTAGTTGGCACTATCATGTATGCAATGGTCTGTACAAGGCCATAAATTTCCCAAGTAGTGGGAGTTCTTAGCAGATTTATGGCTAATTCTGGAAGGACACATTGGGATGTTGTGAAGAGAGTGTTTAGGTATCTGAAGGGCACTTCAGACTATGCTTTGTGTTACCATGTAAACTTGGTTGAATCACAGAGGACTCTAAGTATTCGAGGTTATGTGGACTCTGGTTGGGCAGGGGACATTGACAGCAGAAGATCCACTAGTGGATATATTTTCATGATGAATGGTGGTGCAGTAAGTTGGATGAGCAAGCGGCAAGTTGTAGTCGCTTTGTCCACAACAGAGGAAGAATTCATGGTAGCAACACATGCCTGTAAAGAAGCAATTTGGTTAAAACGTTTGTGTTCTAACATTGGTTTTGATGCAGGAAAAATTACTATTTATTGTGACAGTCAAAGTGCTCTATGTTTGGCAAAGAATCCTACTTTCCATGCTAGGACGAAACATATAGATTTACAGTATCACTTTGTATGAGATATGGTGGAGGATGGGAAGGTCTCTTTGGAGAAAGTGGATACTCTGGAGAATGTTGCAGATGCATTGATGAAGCCTATGAGCACAGATAAGTTCAGGTGGTGTGCCAGTTCGATGGACCTCTTGGCCCATGAATTTTAGTAGTTTTATTAAGCTTTAGAGGTGTCAGTAAGATCTTCGTCAAGTGGGAGCTTGTTGGAATATGTGCCTCAATCCTTCTTGACATGGAACTCCTGAAGGGAAAAGTCACTGTGACATTGTTCATGTCTGGGTGACTAACTATTCTATATCTGCTTGATAGGTTCATGTCGCCAAGACAAAGTTGATGTCTTGCTGAAAATGACTATCGCTATGACTCTCTATGTTTGGCGTGACCTTTTGGTGATCGATAGAACTCTGGGTGACAGTTTGATCTTATCGAGCTAACTCATGGGTGTCGGGGAAAGGTCTCATTGAAACGGGAAAGTCTCACCGATGAGAGTATTTTCGTGGTGCCTTTGCGGTGACAAAAGACTTCGCTGAGAAGTCTTGGCGACTTGGATAAGTCAGGATGACAGTCTTTGGGTTAACTCTTGGCGCTCAGAGAAATGTCTTGGCGAAGGGCTTAAGTCTTGCCGACTCGGTAAGACTTGGTAATGCTCGATGAAAGGTCCCAGCGATGAAGAGCAGTCTCGCCGACTTGGTAAGACATGATGGAGCTCGATGAAATGTCACGGTGAAAGACATGAGTCTTGCCGATAGTATGTGACATTCGGGGTGACATGGGATGTTCGCTATGACATCTCGGCAGAAATAGTAGACCATTCGGTGGAAGCATTGTCTATCGGTATGATGTCTCACCGAAGAGCGATAGTCATGCCAATGGCTCACGCTGACATGATTTGAAGATTTCGCTATGAGGTCTTGGTGAGATCGGTATGTCTTGCCGATGGTTTCTTTGAGTTTGATATGACTTGTGACATTTGATATGAGTCTCGCCGATAAGGGAAACTCTTGCCGATAGGAACGAAATGGACATCGATGGATTCGGTATGACATGTGACACTCACTATGTTGTCCTGCCGACTGTTGAGACTTATGCCGATACCGTTATGAATACTTTGTGGCATCGGGGAGACACTGTTAGTGTCTTACCGATATGCCAACAAAGTTGATTGCATTTGACTATGTGAACATCCTATGTGGCATCCCATTGGACCAATCAGAGGAAGCAGTTTTCAACCGGATGACGGTTAGTTTTTTGCATCAGTTGCATCACTGGAAAAAACTACATGCAAGGAAAAATATGAAAAGGCATGGAAACTTTCTTTGATGGAGCATTGGCGGATAAGGATCAACAAGAGGATAAAATCAGAATGTGATAAGAATTCAATGATGAGTTTTTCAGTGTGAGTGAATCGAACTGTTGAGGGGATTTTCTGTAAGAGGCTGAACATGAATGAAGCTACTGTGAACTAATACTAGAGAGTTGTATCTCTGATTGTATGTAATTGTTGTTACTGTAATACAAAGAGATTTAGCTTGGTGTTGTGGGTTTTTTCCTGAAAGGGTTTCCCACGTAAATCTGTTGTTCATTGTTTTTGAGTATCTTCTCTGTTTCTGTAAATCTTTCATGTGTGTCTTAATTGGATTGTAATTAGAGAAATTAAAATTATTGTATGCTTACTCCCCTGTGGTTTTGACATTAGGAAAGTTGCTTCCGCACCATTGCTTTCCTTACATTACACACCTGGTCCCGAAGAAAATCCAATCACGTAGGTCTCTAATATCTTCTGCTCGACATATGTCTCACTCATCACTCTCCCACTACAAGAAGGTAAAATGAAATAGTAAGTGGAAAAATACTTCCCTTTCACCTCTTTTAACTCTTATGCATCACATTGGGGTTTTTCCTATCTTAAGAGTTAATAAAGTGCTTTTTATTCAAAAAACCATAACAGGTGCCAGGGAACTCCATTTTTGATGCCATTTGATGCTTTGGAATCATGATTCTGCACCCAAAATTGTCAATTATCTATCATTATGTAGCATGGTACTTGGGAATGTCCTACGATATGATGTTTCTTATTCGATGTGGCTAGATTTCTACCTTGATTCTACCTCCGTAAAATAAGCAAAATCAAGGGGAGCATACATCTACCCTAAAATTTGATTACTAGAAGTTAAAAAAAGGATTTTTTGGACAATTAATGAATTTGTGCTGCAGGATGCGGTTCCTAATGTTGTGGTTTTGCAGATAACTACACTAGGGGCTTCATTCTCCCATCTTTTGAAAGAGTATCCTTTTATAGTAAAGTGTATTGTTTAGAGTCCTTTAGCTTACATATGCACGTAGAGTCATATGGGCGCTAAAGTGGGGGATTAATGTGTCACCAAAAATTGTATACTATTGAAGAAAGAGACAATTTTGTGACTAATTTGGTCCTATTTTAGACACCCTTGCATTAATCACCCTTTAAAAATTGAATTTATAGGCTCCTAATGCTCATGATTTTGGACTTTAAGGCCTATTCCACTCACAAATCATACAAATCCTAACAAGAAACATTCAAACCACTCAAATTTCATGAAACCCACCTCAAAAATCCTTGGTGGGACTAAGTTGCCCAGGGTGGCGACTTAGTCCCTTTTGAGGTATTTTCCACTTTTGAGTGGGAAAATCACCTACTTAATTCAAATTATTGAGGGATGTTGGAATGTGAAGTTAAAATAATGAGTGATTTGGTGTTAATGCCTATAAATACATGTTTTTTAGGTCATTTTTCATAACATTAAGTCATTTTCATCAAGCAAAATCAAAAGTCAAGAGCCAAATATCTTTCACAAGAAGATTCTTTAGTCTTTCTATAACAAAGTTGAAGCTTTAGGGCAGCAAACTAGGGTTTTTTCAAGTCTTCAAGGTTACTTTTTGTCCAAGATCTTACATTGCAAAGGGTTGATCATGGATGCCTATGGAGAATCATGGAGAAATCTAGGTTGAGGAGATGCAACTAGCCATCAAATCAAGCCTAACGACTTGTTTTCAAAGTGATTCCATCTTCCATTTTCTCTCTATCTTCAGCCTAAGGAAGGTTTGCATGTCATTTAGATTAATTTATAATTTTATTTAGTGTCTCTTAGAATGAGTCTTGCATTGCTCTAAATCCATTTATGCATCTTATTCTTGCACATTAGAATAGGGTTGCATCTTATTTTCAGACTTCCTAGTCTTAGACACACTTAGGGCTAGGGTTTTATGCAAATTTTATCTCTTTCAAGGTTTAAATACCAACTAGGGGTTTGACCAAGGAAAACCCCCCATTAGAAATCAATTTATATTCTATTTTGTAGGCATTTTTGTAGATTCAGATCCGGGTTTCCATCAGAAAATAGAGTGTAGACTGTGGGCTTCCACTTCCACTTTTGGATTTGTAGAAAATTGAAAGTGGGCTAAGTCTCCCATAGTAGTGACTTAGTCCCACTACACTAATTTTTCAAAAAAAATTACAGTTTCAGATACCCATATGACAAAAACAGGTTTTTGGGCAGTTTCCCTGATCTGGGACTAAGTCGCCTAGCTTGGCGTAAGTGTCCTAGTAGGCTCAAAAATCAAATTTTCTAGAATTTATGAGGCATCTGAAATCTTCATTCAACCTTCATCAATTTCCAAGTGCACAATTTCTATTTAGCATCTTTATTTTGTTCTTTATTGCATTCATTTCATCTTTTTGCATACATGAATGCAGATCTTGACACTTTTGAAATCCAGTGAGCAGGCGCCGAAATTCCAGGAGCACATGTTTTGGCGAATTCTTTATAATTCTATTATTTTTCATTTTCAAAAAATTTATGGCTCATGCGAAGCCTCTTTAATATTGTATATCGTGGGATTTAAAGTCCCTTTTACTATGGGAAATCTATTGAAAGACTCGATCGACTGAAAAATAGGATTTTTGTTAGTTGTTTTTCATATAAATATGTAACTGTTACAAACAATAAAGAAGATTATCGTTATGCTGCCAATTTTTCTTTGAGTAAAAAAACTACCATATGAATATGAGTTTTCCCGCCACTCTTTGAATTACTATGTAATATGGATGCATATGTGGAATGAAGTAACTGAGAGTTTTTTCCAGTTCATGTGATCTGAAGTAGCTGTAGTCACACCCAAGAGTTGGCCACTCGAGGGTTATAGATAGATAGATAAGTATTCTATTTCCTATTATGAATTTTCTTTTAGTAGATAATAGTTGAATTTGCATTTCATTTTCATAAGTATATGCTATACTATTAGTGTCAAGCCTATAGGGTGTAACTGTGTCCTTTGTTTCTGAGCTTAACATTTGAATGTCCAGAGCACCTCTCTTCAGTTGATTCTGATTAATGGTTTTATGATTAGCAATTGGCTTGTTATCTTTTGCATTAGATAAATGTTTCCTAATTTCTTTACATTCTTTACTTCTTCAGCAATTTATGCATTCTTTAGATTAATTGTTTCCATGCTTTCTAGTTTAATGGTGATGCTTTTCAAATTCTTAGTTTTCTATTTTATGATTTGAGTTATTTTCTCGCTTTCTAGATAGATGATTTATTGCTTTTAAGATTAGAGGCCCCTTAGCTTAGAACTTTTATTTAGTTGATTAGTTCTTAAGAGAGAAATTGAGATGTCATCTATTGCATATAGCCGCTGGACACTGCCTAGTCGATATATTGATGTGTTTATTCACTAAAGTGTTAGGACCTAACGACAACCTGCCACTTTTTGGCACCATTACCGGGGACCCCTTTTTCTAGTGTTAGTAGGAGATATCTTGAATACCTCTCTTAAGGAAAGGAATAGTTGTTTGGCTTCTTTTTCGCATGGTCAGGAAACGAGGCCCCCATAGACGATTCATACCAAAAACCCCCCAATTTACGTACCAACAACAAGTAGGGAGGAAGGAAACTTAGATCAAGAACTTACTGAGGAATTGAATGAACAGGGTCAACCTAAGACCTTCCCATATACCCCAGAAAGAGAACAAATAGTGGTCAAGGAGCATATTCTTTCACAAACCTTTGAACCTCATGCCACTGAGCAAATTTTTGAAGAGGATCACATCCCCTCCAACACCATGGGTGACCATAGAAATGCTGCCAATAACCACAACAATGATAACCCTCCACCACACACATTCACTTATCCTATTGCTATTGATGCAGATGATGACACAATAATGAAAAATATCTCACCGACCTTCTTACCAACCTTTCGAGGTTTATCTACTGAGGACCTTGATTAGTTCCTATTTGAATTCAAAGTCTTGTGTCAAACATATGACTACAAGAGTGATAATCAGAAACTAAAGCTTTTCCCTTCAACTTTGAAAGACTCAGCTATGCACTGGTTTATGGGGTTAACTTGTTAGTCGATAACCTCTTGGGATGAAATGGAGTCTGTATTTTTGGAGAAATACCAAAGTTATTGCATGGTGAGTGATAGGAAAGAAGAACTGTTCAAAATAAGGAAAAATGAGGATGAAAGTTTAGAAGATTACCTCGATAGGTTTATCTTCTTGTCCAAATGCTGTGGTGGAGAAGTCATAAGTCTCAATATTTTAAAGACCTTATTCCTCAAAGGTCTTGATGATGAAGCTTAGAGGAGTTTAGACTTAATGGGAAAAGGAGACATTTCCCAACTGAGACTGGAAGAAATAATGGAATTGTGTTAGAACTTCTCCCGTACTCATGGAGGTATTAGGAAGTTCACCCCATTACGTGTTTCTAATGACATAAATAAACTTCATGAGGAATTGGCCAATTTCAAGACCAACATTCTTGTCTAGCTAAACACCACCTTAGATGACATATAGGCTAAAACTAGAAATCCTGAGAATTTGTCTATTTATTGCCCTAGGTGTCGAAACAAACATTTGCTAAGAGAGTGTCCCTTGGACAAAGTTGACAAGATTGACGTTTGTCAAGTATGTGACAAGAATCACCCCACCGATCAATGTGAGCTATTGAATGGCATCAAAAATTCCACGAAAAGAACAACTCCAGTTGAGGAAGAGGTGAATGTTGTTAACCAGAGAATTGGAAGTAATTTCTCCTATGGCCAGAATTCCAATCCTAATTGGGGGCCCCAATCAAATTGGAACAATAATCAATGGGCAACGCCCTGGCCTCATGCACCACCGCTAGTACCTTCTAACTGGGAAAAATATCCTTAGGGACCACTAGACTGGACAAACCAATCTTGGGGTAACCCTTAGTGGCCCAACCATTCTCAACAGCAGCAGTACCCTCAAAATCACATTCCTCAATGGAATCAACCCCAACATCAGTTCTATTTTGGTCCCAGGAGGATGCCTACTCAACATAATCTCTTACCACCTCCCCAGAACACTCAATAGACTGAACAAGTTAACCAACTGCCACTTCTGACATAACCAATCCCTAATCCAAAGAACAATCATCCAAATACTTCAATGTATTTCACCAAACAAGACAATGTCACCGGACTCAACATAATACACTATGGAAACCTACAATTGAGGTATGGTAAAACACTTTCGCAACCGACTATTGAAGAAATCATAGATGAACCTGTTAAGAAGTTTGTTGAGGAAACAACAATAACACCCGTGCCCATAGAAAAAACCCTAGACACTACACAACATGGGCCCAACCCGCCATCTTCAGTAGGAGCTTCCGACCTACCTCAAGAGGAGGAGGGTCAGTCTCCAACTGAATTTCTAAAAAATCCCGCTCCTAAAGACAAAACCAAAACCCCTTTTCTGGAGCAATTGAAATGAATTTCTGTGAAAGATGCTCTAGAAACAAATTCACCTACAAAAACTGAAGATTGAAGTTCCCTTGTTACAAGCGATTAAAGAGATCCCCGAGTTAAACCAGTTGATTAAAAAGTTGTGCATCAAAACTCTAGGGAGGAATCCAAAATGAATCAACACTGTTCATATCAATGGATACCTAGCTGATTTGTTAGCTGGAACAATCACTACTCAAAAATATGATGACCCAGGGAGTCCACTCATAATAGTAATAGTTAATGAGGTAGCAATACCCAATGCTTTAGTGGACCTTAGAGTAGCTATTAATGTAATGACTGTTGATGTGATGGAAAAATTAGGACTTACTGATCTACGCCCCACAACTACAGTCCTACAAGTGGCAAATCAATCCATAGCTATTCCTAAAGGCATCATTGAAAACGTTCTTGTCAGGGTGGATGGATGGGAATATCTAGTGGATTTCCAGATAATTGAATCCCCTACACCCAAAGACAGTTATCTAATAATTCTAGGACGAACATGGCTGGCTACGGTTGTAGCCAAGATTGACTACAAGGAGGGAGGAATGACCATCTCCCAAGGATCTAATAGAAAATAGTTGTTTTTGTATCCTCTTGCCAAGCTTGCTGAACATAGAAAAGTATGGGTTGATGAACTAGAAAGTCCTACTGGAAAGGAAAATTTGGCTTCACTGGCCATGGTAGTCATCAAACAACACAGTGAAGAATTAGAGGATGAATTAGAGAACGACGTGGAAAGTATTGCAATAGACTCTAGTAGTGAAGAGATGTCAGATGTAGAAGAAATCCTAGGACACCCAATTAACACAAATCAAGTAGAATTTGATGATGCTAATTTTATTAGATTTCCTTTCCCTTTGATGAACTTAGTTCCAAAAACTTGCCATTTCTTTGCAGATGTTGCTTGGCTTTTTAAAACTGTACCGCACAACTGTCGACTTAACACACTGACAAGGCCCAATTACCTGGGAGTCAAAACTATTATGTTGCTACTAGGAAAAACTTTGAACATCAATATTTGGTTGAATGAGATAGAAGATCAAAGACTGTTTGATACCCTGGTGAGTAGATCTAAAGTGTTCGCCTGGGATTATAAAGCTATGAGAGGAATACACCCTAGTGTGTGTACACACTATATCTACACTAAGGATGTTCGACCCCTTTGCCAACCACAACAGAGACTCAATCTGACCCTCTAAGACATCATTAAAACTAAGATTGAGAAACTCTTGCACGTAGGATTCATCTACCTAATTTTTGATAGCAAGTGGGTGTCACCCTTGGTTGTAGTTCCAAAGAAGAATGGGAAGTGGAGAGTGTGTGTAGATTATAGGGAGCTCAAAAAAGCAACACACAAAGATTATTTTACGTTGCCATTCGTGGACCAAGTGTTGGATAACTTGGCTGGGAGGAAATATTTTTCATTTTTGGACGGATTTAGTGGATACAACCAGATACATGTAGCAGCGAAAGACCAGGATAAGAAAACCTTTACCTACCCTTGGGGGACATTTGCATATAGGGTTCTTCCCTTTGGGCTATGTAATGCTTCTGCCACATTTTAGAGGGCCATCCTGGCTATATTTGTTGAGCTGGTAAATGAGTACGTGGAAGTCTACATGGATGACTTCACTGTATATGGTTCAAATTTTGATGAAGCCCTTAAAAATCTAGACAAAGTTTTAAACGGTGTGAGGATGACCAATTGTCCCTCAGTCACAAGAAATGCTTAATCATGGTGGAACAAGGAATAGTGCTAGGACATCATATTTCAATCGAAGGGATTAAGGTTGATTCCAAGAATATCAAATTCATACAACTTGAGATCCCAAAAACTCAGACTGATGTTAGGAGTTTCTTAGGGCATGCAGGATACTACCAAAGGTTCATAGAAAAATTTAGCAAAATTGCAGTCTTGATGTTTTCTCTCTTTCAGAAAAATGTTGACTTCATTTGGAAACCTGAGTGTTAGTCCTCATTTGAAATTATCAAAGAGAAACTCATCTCTTCCCTTATCCTACAAGGACCTAACAGGAACCTACCATTTCACATTTATGTCAATGTGTCTGATGATGCCATTAGAGTAGTTCTAGGGAAAGAAGATGAGAATGGAGGGAAATATTCTATATATTTTATCAGCAAAAATCTGATGCCAACAAAGAAGAATTACACCACAACAGAGAAAGAATTCTTGACTGTAGTGCATGCCATCAAGAAATTTAGACATTATTCCATAGGATACAAAGTTACAGTGCACACAGACCATGCAACAATCAAGTATGTCATGAATAAATTGGTGGTAAATGCAAGGATAATCAGGTGGTTACTCCTCCAGGAGTTCAATGTGACAATTGTTGACAAACCAGGGAAGTCCAACATAGTCACAAACTTCTTATCTTAGATAAAACATGATGGCGACTATGCTCCAATACACAACAAATTCCTTGATGAAAATCTGTTCGCCATCTCCACTAAAACTCCTTGGTTTACTGATATTGCAAATTACTTAGCCACCACAGAAGTACCACCTCACTTGTCATCAAAACAAAAGAAACACCTCATAAGAGAGAGTTCCCCTTTTAAATGGATTAATGGAATTTTTTTTTGATGTGGAACTGATATGGTTTTGTGATGGTGTGTTAGGGCAGATGAGACCTACAATATCCTTAGGGCTTGTCATGATGACCCTTATGGAGGGCATTATTCTTCTAAAAGGACAACTCACAAGATTCTGGGAGCAGGATACTATTGGCCTTCAATGCATAAGGACAACAAGAAGTATGTTCATATGTGTGATGAATGCCAAAGGGTAGGAAGGCCAACTACATCCAATGAAATGGACCTGCAACATCAGGTAGTCCTTGAACCATTTGAAAAATGGGGATTGGATTTTATCAGCCCCATAGACCCCCCTTCGCAAGGAAAAGAGTATATTCTGGTCTGTACCGACTACATGACTAAGTGGGCGGAAGTGCAAGCACTACACGTTGCTAGGGAAGAGTAGGTAGCTGACTTTATTTATAACTAAATATTTCTCAGATTCGGGGCTCCAAGAACAATTGCTATAGACCAAGGCCCCCAGTTTATGTCTAAAGTCCTATTGGCATTCACAGATCACTTCCAAGTAAGTCACAAGAAGTCCTCACCCTACCACCCGCAGAAAAATAGACAAGTTGAGGTCACTAATAGGGAACTAGAGAATATTTTGAAAAAAACGGTCTCTTCGAGAAGGAAAGATTGGGCTAGGAAACTACCACATTCTTTCTGGGCCTACAACACGAATTGGAAGTCAACCACTAGCTATAGCTCCTATGAGTTAGTATTTGGGAAGAATCCCCTCTTCCCCATTGAATTTGAGCTCCAAACCCTTAGGACGACCATGGAATAGGGCATGGATCTTAAACAAGCTCAAATTGAGAGTCTTACAACTTAGTGAACTAGATGAACTCCGCTTGGACGCCATCCATCAAATTGAACTGGTCCAACAACAACATAAGGTTTGGCATAAAAAACATATCAAAAAGAGAGAATTCCATACCAATGATTGGGCATTATTGTTCGATTCCAAATACAAGGATCATCAAGGGAAACTGAGGACACATTGGCTTGGACCATACGAGATTTATGAAGTGTTTGATAGCGGTTCGGTCCAGTTAAAAACAATTGATGGTGACCCCCGAACTCTTCTAGTTAATGGGCATCAAATACACATCTACCATAAACCCATGAACAAAGAGGAGTTTACAAAAATGGTAGAAACACAGGGAGAAATCCACTGTATTGACTCTACTGTGGCTGTGTCAATATAGTTGTTAAATAAATAAACCTAAAAAAAAAAACATCATTTCATTTCTAAAAAAATTCTTCAATTTCTTCATCAACTCCACCATTTGGACTTGGCTAAAGTTTTCTTTATATTTTTCAGGGCTTCATCTTTTGGCGAACCCAATTTTGGCGCACCTAGCTGTGATGCTCTGGAAATTGCTAGCACAGCTGCTGCGATGCTCCAAAATTGCTGCAATGCTTTGGAATCTACACATCAGATTGGTTCCACGTCTCATCTTGATCCCGCATTCTAATGCATCACTCAATGGTGCTTTGGAAAGTCAAGGCCAAAGTATCACAATTTTCTTCCTTCTAGCTGCATCTTTTCAGTGATGCTCCAGAATTCTACTATTTCTCTTTTGACTGCATCTTTTTAGCGATGCTCCAAAATTTTGGTTAGATGCTCTAGAATTATGTTCGGATGCTCCAAAAATTTTGGCTATTGCTCCAGCTGCATCTTTTAATGATGCTCCCAAAATTTTGGTTGCTACTTTGGCTGCATCTTTTGACAATTCTCCAAAAATCTTGGTTGCTACTCCGACTGCATCTTTTGATGATGCTTTGAAAATTTTGGTTGTTACTCTAGTTGCATATGTCAGCGATGCTCTGGAATCCTCAATCTGGTTACTCTATTCTAATGACATCTTTCTATAATAATTCTGGAACTCTCTTCTTCTCTACTTCGGGTGCATTACTTGATAATGTTCCAGATTTTTGTATAAATTTTGTCTTTCCAGTTTTTAAATTTTTCCTAAGTTCCGTGCATGCCCATTCTTGAATGCCACTTCGAGATCTACCCCCTTATGATTATTGTGCCACATCACATAAAATATTTCCATAATAAATAAGATTATTCTGACGCCTTTTTGTCATAATAATTTTCGTCATTACTTCAACCATCCCATCCATGCCATTATTATCCTCCGCCACCCTCGCCAACCATATGACTATCTAATTACGTTAGCACAGGTAAGTGAAATTTGATCTAATGACAAGATGTAAGGTATGTGCAAATTTATTTATTAAAAGGGTTAGTATTTATTTTGAATAAAGGTTAATTAAGTGGCATGATCTGTTCCACTTGTAACTTTGAAACTTGTGCCCTTTACACAATTGGTAAGAGTATGGAAGCAGTTGTAATTCCCCATGGAAGGCCATCATCATTATACAATAAGGTGACAAGCAAGTTGGTAATTAACTCTTTCCTCGTCGAGTATATCGACGTAGAACTCTTTTTCTGTCTGTAATTTAGAGAAGCAAGAATTACAGAGTTCTGTAAAATTCCACCAAGAAACAAAGGAAATGGGAGGCGCTAAGAAAACGTCTAAGCCAACTTCTATAGTGCCATTGCTGGCATTAAGCAATATAGCTGCTTTATTTCAAAGGGTTGGATGGCTAGACTTCATGAAATAATTTGAAGGGCACACAAAGCAACTGGTGAAGGAATTCGTTGAGAATTTTGTAGATGGGAATACTGTGGTGTGCGGAAAACCATTTCGAGTAAGTATGAAAGTCCTTGTTCATCTTTTCAATCTTGAGAATAAAGGAATTCATTTGAATGAAAATACCCATGTCCCTTATCAAAAGTTAATAGATTTGTTCCATAGGGAAGGGGAACCCAAAACTATAATGACCATAAACACTAGGGGGAAAAATATGGGAATTTATAGAATGTCTATTCCAGAACCCTGGAGGTCTGTTGCAGCTTGGATTATTAAATATTTCACTTGTGAGGTACAAATGACTATAGTAGTGGGACCCCCTTTCTGCTTGTTGACTCATTTATGCCACGACACTGAGGATCCTACTCTTAGGGTAAATTTACCAGCTTTTCTCTGCCATTCAGTCACCTCTATGATAGAAAGTATAAAATTGGGATGAGGCCCCTTAAACATCATGATCTGATACAGTTAATATGTAAATACCATTTCTGCCATAAGCCATAGAAGAAGTGGAAAAATTTTCTATAGAAATTTGAGAATGAAGAGCCAGGGAGGTCATTCGAGGAAGGATAATCCTCTAAACAAAAGGAATAGTTCGTAGAGGAACCCTCAAAGGCATTAGGCTTCCCTGAATCCCAATATACCGCCACGGCTCCTAACAGTGATGCACCGGAAACCTTGCCAAATGAATTACAAACCCCAGGAAAGGAAGGGGAGGTGGGAATTGTACATTCTAGAGAAGAGGAGGAACCCCCTCGAAAGAAAAAGAAACGAAGTAAAATTGTTTTTCAAATAACTCCTCTTCTACGGAGGAGTAAACTGTTATCTTTATTGGCCAGTGAAATCAAACCCCAAGATATAGGTAGTACTTCAAAAAGGAAAAAGGCCAGGACTCAAATAAAGGTGTTAGAAATTGATAGTCCACCTGATAATGAGCCAATAGATGGAATAAAAGAGCAAGGGGATGAACTTCCCAATGAAAAGAACAAAGGAACCCTATCGGCTGAAGAACAAAAAAGGGAAAGAACACAATTTCCACATTTAGAGCAGAATGAAGATGATCCTGTGGGAGGATTTTCTCCTTTCCTTGATAGGTTGGAAAGTATACCCGAATTTGTGGAAAGAGTGTCTCAGGCAACTCCTCATGCATCTTTCTCTATGGATACCGATGAAGAAGAAGACAAACCTCATATTGATGGAGAAATTCCTTGCTCCTCCTTACCTAAAGAAACTAAAGAAGGAAGTATGCCTCATACTGAGAATATAGAAGAGATAGAAGAAGTGCTTGCTAAGAGCACTGAGGCAGAAAATGCACCCCATATTGATGATAAAGTGGAAGAAGTGCCTCACTCATCCCTTCTTGAGGACAACAAAGAAGAAAATGTGCCTCATCCCGATGAAGAAATTCCTCACACATTCTTTTCCATGGACACAGGAGACGAAGAATCCAGCCAGAGAAATGAGGAATTAGAAAAGATAAAGATAGAAATTGAAGGGTTAAGAGCCAGGTTGCAGGATGATGAAACACAAATTAATCAAAAAAAAGAAGAAATTGAGGTGAAAATTGCCATTGTCCATAAAAGAAATTAGGAAGTTGCCAAATTGACTGCATAAATGGAGGAAAAAGACATGCTTATTGAGCAGTTGCAATTCCAGATCCAACAATGGAATCAACAGGGTAAGCAGAATCAATATGCTTTGTGTGAAAAAGAAAAATGTATTAAAGATTTGAAAAATAATTTTATGCAATTATTTAGTGCTTTTGAAGAAGAAAAGAATCAACATGAAATTGAGTTAAATGCCTTTGTGAGTAAAATTGTGGAGCTAGAAAAAAGTTTGTAGGAGAGTGACACTCAACCAATCATGGAATCAAAGGGGACACAAATTGAACCTATTGTTATAGACTGGTTCTAGGTATGTATTCCCCCAATTCTAATGAAATGGATAGAGCATTGTTACCTCTTGAAGGATGTGGAATTTGAAAATAATAGGTTAAAGAGGGAATTAGTCATGTTAAAAGAATCTTTCCATCAGACATATAGGGGTAGCAAGATGCCTGTGAAATTGGTGAATTGCTATTAGCTTGTAGAAGACCATCTAGGTTGTACTCCATGTTTCTTAATGAGAAACTTTTAAGATGGAAGTTGCAAAGAATTCAACAGAACCAGCCTCATGACCCTGATGTCAAGAAATTTGTAAAAGTATTTATTGAGTCACTCGAACAAAAAAAATTGTTGTGTGAGTTCTTTGTTCACAATTTTCTCTTTGAAAAGTATACAGATCTCTTTATTAACTTCTTTGTGGGGGAAGTAGAATTAAGATAATTCCTATCCACTATGAAAAATCAACTTCACTGGAAAGAGAGATCCAAAGAGTCTGCTCAGGCCGAAAAGAATGTAGGGTTACAGATGAGATACCCTCATAGGAAGCCTCTCTCTTTCAAGAAACAATTTCTGGGTGTCAAAAGTAAACAGGAAGTATAGGTCAAATACAATAACAATCTTAGGTTGTGTCATGATCACTTTCAAGAAAAAGGGTCACATTTAATAGGACCAACATGACATGCATGTGAAGAAAGGTATACTCCTCTTCCCATGCATCTCAAAAAGAGGGAAATAATTTCACCTCTTAATATTAGATGGTCCTACAGAAGAGCAATAGCTTTGGCCAAAATTCTAGAGGAATTAAGGATCAATTGGATTGGTATGAGGTATAGACCTCCCTTGCTTCTTTCACTGCCACCTTCAGTATATACGAACCTGGACCAAAGTGAGGATAGTTTTTCCAGGTGGAGACAAAGGGTCACTTTTCGTCAGGGGTTCTTTAGGAATCTAAATATATTAGACATAGTGGCAGATGATGTGTATGATATCAGTGCTAAGTATGAGGAAATGAATAGAAGGAATGCTGGGAAGGGGACACACTAGAGAGTAGGAGGACCTGCTCAGACTTAGGAAGGGGAGGAAATGATGAGGTAAAAATAACCTCATTAGTGTGATGGGCTCAATATGTAAATCTAAACCTTTTAGCCTTAATAACCTTGCTAATTGATTACCTTTAGGAAAAAGAAGTGCTCTCTTTCTATGAATAAGTGTAAGAAGTTTATTAGAGTTGATCGAATTAAACTAACTTATGCTGATTTAATGGTCTAGTCTTCGAGCATTTCATAGGTCAAATACACTCCCAATCACCATTCCATTTAGAAGGGAAATGAATGTGGATCTTAACACTTCTGAAAACTAGTGAGCAGGCGCCAAAATTCCAGGAGCAAACGTTTTGGCCAAGTCATCGAGCTTAACATTTGAATGTCCGGAGCACCTTTCTTTAGTTGATTCTGATTAATGGTTTTATGATTAGCAATTGGCTTGTTATATTTTTCATTAGATAAATGTTTCCTAATTTCTTTACATGCTTTACTTCTTCAACAATTTATGCATTCTTTAGATTAATCATTTCCATGCTTTCTAGTTTAATGGTGATGCTTTTTAGATTCTTAGTTTTCTGTTTTCTGATTTGAGTTATTTTCCCGTTTTCTAGATAAATAATTTATTGCTTTTAATATTAGAGGCCCCTTAGCTTGGAACTTTTATTCAATTGATTAGTGCTTAAGAGAGAAGTTGAGATGTCCTCTATTGCATACAACTATTGGACACTGCCCGGTCGATATATTGACGTGTTTATTCACTAAAGTGTTAGGACCTAACGAAATCTAGTCAAGGGGCTTTGTGAAAGTATCATTTAGTGTGCATAATGGCCTCTTTTCTATATCTACCTATCCCCTCTACACAACTCGTGAGTAGTAGTACAAGTATAACCTTCACCTCGTAAGACCTACCAGTGGGATTTAATAGAGAACCATCTCCTCCTTATATCCCTGCATGAATCAACAAAAGCATTGTAGTAGGTGTTCTTGTTGACCTGACGTCTCAAGTGAACATTATAACTAAGGAGATTATGTTAATTAACTTCCAGTATAAAGATGAGTACGATGCACCTGTGAGCACCATCCATACACATAACAAAATTTTTGTGCCTCCTCTTGGTAGTATCATTTTGTTGGTCCTTGTCAGACATAAATCCATGAACTTGTTGTTTCATATAATTGAGGGGTCTGAACTCTTTAGAGTGAAGCTAGATATCCCCTAGCTAGTAGCTATGAACACAGTTCCCTTGGTTGTGCACAAATGTTTAAAATTCATTCATGAGGGTTCCGTGCATGTGATCCATGACATTGATTATAGACCATCAGTTGTATGTGGTAGTTATTCTTTAGATCAATTTTGGCCTGCACGTTGGTCCTCTCCCACCTAGAAAAGACCTCTTGTACCAAACTTATCAAAAGTACAAGAAAGGGTGCTTAACACCTAGAGTGAGGTACCCTACATCACCTTATGATGTTTCGCATAGGGCTTGTTTAAAATCTAACAATGATGCTGCCAAGGCCCATAGAAGAGAAGAAGAGAAGCCTTCTCAGTTTCCCTCTTCTTCCTCTGCCACTATTCAACTTGATGCTTCCTTTTTCCCCGCTATAGTGCCATCAAATTTTGTTCCGTGTTTGTGAGAGAATCCTATGGTGCCTTCTTGGTGAAAGCCTAAGTGTCTTGCGTTTGAGCTTCCTGTTCTACCCACATATCCTACACCCATTCAATATGGAAAAAGGAAGGGTCCCTATGGGGAATCCTCTATGTCTTGGCCTTTGTAGCTTCCCATTGCTGCTGCTCCCAAAGCAGTAAACGAGAAGAGGCCCACTGCTGAGGCACTAGAGCCAACTCCATTTGTTGTTTCTCAATCTACTCTTCCTACTCCCATTTAGGAGCTTGTCCCTCCATTGGAAACAACTATGGTAGAAACTCCTATGGTTGAGTAGGATCCTTTCGCCCCTTTGCAGTCTCTGGTCTCTAGCTTGAAGAGTCATAGAAACTATCTTGCATGTGAGCACAACCGATGGTGAAAGGCTCTTGTGGCTAAGCAGGCCACTTTGTAGAAGATGGAAGAGGAGTCAACCACTCTTGCTTCAAGGCCTCCTGATGCATCCTCCTCTCTCCTCCCCTTTGATTCCATTCAATCTATTTTAGTCTCGCTTTTGGCTCCCACTATGAGTGCGAGTGTGACTAACCCCAAAAAGGTGCAAGTTTTTATCACTCCTTTAATGGATCCACCCCTATTGATGTCGCTTCTGGACATATCACCATTCCCTAAATCCGTAGATATGTCGAATACTTCAGTGGTATCTTCCATGGTTTTATCCTCCTCCTCCATGCCTCTTGCCTTGTGTATGGGGAGTTCACATCCCCCAACGAAGCAAAAGGTAGAGGATTTCCCTTTCAGCAATGGAGGATGTAAGAGGATCCCACCTTCTTCAAAGGGTGGTCCTATGTTAGCTTGTTATGTCTTAGTGACGAAAAAAATCTCAACTTCCCTTGAGTTTGTCACCACTCCCGAGTCTTTTGGTGAGCTAAGTAGTGAATCTTGGGCAAAACCTTCTCTGTCTGTTGAGGTATGACATGACACTCCAATAAAGTGCATATTTAACTCTCTGGATGAAGCTCCGGCCTTTTCAGTGATCTTCACAAAATCTCTGACCATAGCTCCACAAGAGCCTAGTGGAGAAGACCTTGCAGGGCCTTCTTCCTTAGCCCTTGTTGTAGGAGGGTTGGAAGCTCCTCTCAATATTCCACCATTATGGGATCATCCTCCTTCCCCTTATAATGATCAAGATTGGGAAGTAGATGACCTCTTGGTCGATGAGTGTTAGGGGGAGGTCTCTTATTTATCTTTAGATTAGATGTGTGTGTGTGTTGTGATGTGTTCCCCCATAATTTTTCTATGTGTTCTTGGATGACCCTTGTCACCCTTGTTGGTGTTGGTAGACAAGAGTGATTTTTGTGTCGTAAACCTTCTTCTATTTGTATCATCATTCTCCCATGCTTGTGTTTGATTTTCGGCAAATTAGGGACGATGCAAAGTGTTGGGGGCATTTAGGCCTCCCTTCCAAATTGACCCAATTTTTTATTTTGTTTTCTCGTGCATTCTTCACATGGTTTGATATAGTAGGGGTTTGATGATAGTTCATTTATATACTATTATTATACTTATGAGCAACTTTGACCTTGAAATATCAGATCACCCCTATGTCCTCTGTTTGTGATGATTTCTCTTTTGATATTTTTTTATCTTTCTCTCTTCTTTTCTTGAGTTGTCCCTTTCATGTGTGACAACACCATTTCTATGACACTTTGATTTTCAAAAAACACTTTCGTTATTGACAAATATTTTCTTGAGAATCTTTGCAAGCTTTTTTCAAGAATCGCATTCTTGACTTGGACCTAATAGAATGTGTTTCCTTCATCACGAGTTTAAAAAGAAAGAACTTGAGAACTTTCCTTTAAGGTGGGATTAGTCTTGATCATCCCCTTTCAAGGGGGAATTTTCTTCCTTTCAAATTCCTTGATGAAGTGTACATATTTTGAAAGGATTCCTTGATGTTAAATCGAATTGTGAAAAAAATTATCTTACTTTCAAACAACGCATCCCTTGAGTGGACCCCTTTTCATGTCGAGTTCTTGAGGGACCCCTTTGAATTCCTTCTGACTCATTGATGGTCTACGTGATTGTCCGCTTATTTTTATGCATGGTTACTTTGTGCTTCCTGGCATGTTTTACCTATGAGTAAACATGTCACTTTGCAGGTGCGCCTGTAAAGCCGCTTTCTGACTCTACGAAGTCTCCTTCTTTGGGTTTCCTCCATGTAAGAGATCTTGGGGGATGCCTCCTTACAATTCTATGGGCCTGTAAGGTGCTTACACCTTTGGGATTCTTCCATGTGAGAGATCTTGGGGGTTGCCCCCTTGCAGGTCTGTGAGCCTGTAAGGTGATTATTTCATTGGGTTTCCTTCATGTGAGAGATCTTGGGGGATTTCACCTTTTAGGTGTGCAGGCCTATGAGGCACTTGCTTATTTGGGTTTCCTTCATGTGAGAGATCTTGGGAGATGCCTCCTTGCAGGTCTGTTGGCCTATAAGGCACTTACTTCTCGGGCTTCTTTCATGTGAGAGATCTTGGGGGTTGCCTCTTTGCACGTCTGTGGGCTTGTGAGAAACTTTTATCCTGCAAGATTTGTCGATCATTGGTCTGAGGGCCTTTGGTGTACTTTGTTCAACTTCATAGTTCTGCGGAGCTATGGATTCCTTCTATTCAAAGCTCCTTAGGGAGAGTACTTGTGGAGTCCTTTGCCCACCCTGCGCTTTCGAGTTCGCTAGATCATGGTATACTTCCTCAATGGTTTAGGTATAAATTTCTAACCCTACTAACTCTTCGATCTACATTACCAAAGCACTCATCAGTATTCATGCTAGCTAAAGTGGGGAAAATGTATGGGAGAAAATTTTCAACCCTTACAAAAATTCCCCTTTTACACACCCTCTCCTTAGAAAATAAAATCCGAAGGCGAAAATCCACATCATCCAGCTGCCTTCATTCCACTTGGCATCTATCTATTATGTTGGCGAGATAATTTCTATTGGGGACGCATGCACGATGGATAGATGTCCACACAACGTGTTGTCATCCCTAATGGATGCTTGTGTATAAAGTTGGTAGAGGCATTACACATTCAATTGGGGTCAATTCGTAATGTCCCTCTTCGACCAACTGACCCAAAAAATGGTAGATTATTCCCACTTCTCCTTCAAATTCATCCATTTTCCTCTCTTTTCACTCTCTAAGAAACAAATTGGCATTCTCTTCAGTCCCAAGCAACACTTCAACACTCCATTTTAGTAGCGACACTCCATCAACTCCACAAAGCAAGTGCAAAGCAAGCCATAACAGTGTGGGATTGGATTCTTGTGAGACCTCCCTTCATCATAGTTGAGGCTGTGGTGACCTTGCCAAGTCGGCATTCTCCTCCATTGGCTAGTGAGATTTTGGGTGTAGGTGGTAACATTTTTGTTCTCTCCTTTGTGATTTGGTTGAGTAACAATTTACTATTTTGTAGTGTTTATTGCAAATTCTACTTTCTTTACCTCTTTATCACGTATTTCTATCTCGTTGCTATCTGGCTATTCGTGTAGGTGGAAACACCAAGATGGGGGTCTAAATGAGGCAAACCCCTATACAACCCCAACAAATTTCCCCTTCTTTCTTGTGTGTAGGTGAAGGTATGCATGGAACTAGCTAACGAATGGGAAATTTTGTGAGATTATCTTCATCACCCTAGTTCTTGTTTACTTGCTTTATCACTTTAGTCTCTATTTCTTGTACTTTCGCATTCTATTTTTACAGTCTAGATTAACTAGCTAGGCCATCAATTTATTTTTTAGTAGTTTGTATTATGTTCACTGTTTTCTAACCATACATATACCAACGTGCCTGAGAGACGCCAACACGCCATGCTGTCATCCCAAAACTATGCTGCCATCCTTAGATAGAGAGCTATCTGAGGCACAATATTGACTCCAAAAACCAACTCGCCTAGCCCAAACCTAAGTTTGGGATCTGCAGGGTGATTGAAGTACATTATAGTCCTCATAATTCTCAATTCTTGTCATAAAACATCCCTTTAGAGTGAGGTAAGTTAGGGCAGCCCTCTGCTCTCAACTCTCCATGACCTGGAGCCTTGACGTGGTTGGTTCCCCTCTCTTACATAACTTCATCAAAGTTTGTGGTATAATTTGTTTCTTCTCCTAAAGTAGTTGAAGTGGATGCTTTTGAGTTTTGTGTTGAATTTTGTGTTGACATTACTGCTTTTTCCTTTCCCTTTTTATAATCTTTGTTTATGATTTTGTATTCTCCCATTAATGTAGGTGTGAAATCTAAGGAACCCCAACCATCTTCCAATAGCTTAGTGACTTGATAAATGTTCTTCTTGTGTTCTTCCTTCTTGACTTCCACTTTTTCAGTTGGATACAATGCTTCCAAAGGATCTCACCTTGCTTTCTCATAGATGTACTTCATTTTATGATGAAGAGTAGAAGGCACTCCATTCATTGTGTCAATCCATTTCCTTCCTAAAAGAAGATTATATGAAAGTTCATGAGGCATAACATGGAACAGAGTTTGTAATAAGACCTTTCTAGCTTTAATAGATAATGTGATGACTCCAAGTAGTTGTTTTCCTATGTTATCAAACTCATGAATGGATAAAGAATTTGGTTGAATTTGGATTTTGCATACTTTAATCTTATCAAGAAGGTTTATGCTACACATGTTAAGGGATGAGCCACTGTCAACAAGAGTTCTCTTGATTGTTACTTGATTAACATAAGCTATTATCATGAAAGCTTTATTTTTCTTTTGCTCTTCTAACGAAGGTAACTCATCTTGATGGAAAGTAATGTCTAAGTTGGTTGGAGTTATAGCTTGAATTTGGGCTACCACATCATTTGATTTCACATTAGGAATGGTAGGAACTTGTTGTAAAAAAAATTGAAGCATGTTATGATAATGAGGGGAGGCTTGAATAAGGTCCCATAATGATATCTTAGTAAGATTATTCTTTAGTTGTTCAACAAGATAATAATCCTTTCCACTTCATAAAGGAAAATGAGGAGGACCAAGAAAGATAGGGTTAGGCAATGGGAGGGATGTTGGAGTTGGTTGTATTGGTTGAAAATTATTTCTATTGTTCTATGTATGAGAAATGGTATTGTAACTTGGTTGCTGAAAAACATTATCATTATCAAGTTGCCTTTTAGGTGGTTCTAAGATAAGCACAGGTGTTTTTTTGAACTTGTGGTTTTTTCGAGGGTGGATAAATGATAAGTTTAGGCTTAGGAGAGTACTTAAAGGGATATCTAATGTGCATAACCTCAGAAGACTTATCCTTATTTCCATGATCTATTAGTGAAGGGGAGTCTAATGTCACTTCATCATCTTAATCTAAGGAAGCCTCATCACTATTTTTTGCAAGACATGTGTCAATGTTCTTATTTTCTTCCACTATGATATCTTCCCTAGTAGGAGAGTTGTTAGGGGAGCTACAAACTAGATGTTCATGACATTCAATATTTGGTTCTTCTAAAGTAACTTCGTCACAAGTAGAGGGCTCATCAATGGTAGCATTCTCTTGTTCAATCATGTTTTCCCTAGTAGGAAAGGTAGGGGAAGAGAGACAAATAGGACTCTCATAACTCTCATTGGTTTGATCTTCTAACACCAAAATATCTTCATCACAAATAGGAGAGATATTAGGGGAAGGCCAAATTTGATTGTCATGATTATCCACCATCGTATTCTATTTCACTAAAGCATTCTCATAAGGCTAAGCATGTTTAGAAAGGTAGGATACTTACATTTATTGACCAAAAGTGAAAAGTACTTCTAGCCATCTTATGCAATGCTTCACAAATATAAACAATGTATATCCAAAGATGAAAAGTAGTTTTATCCAATGTATGCAAGACTTCAAAAATTCAAACAAAGTGTATCCAAAAATGAAAAGTACTTTTATCAAGCTTATGCAAAGATTTATGAATGTAAACATTGTGCATGCAAAAGTGAAAAGTAATTTTATCCATATTGTGCAAATCTTCAGAAATGTAAACATTTTCAGATTTTCAAACTTAAAACAATGTAATTTTTTGATTACACTATGCAATAGACTAAAAATCAATTGTTGCAAATGCCATTTTGAATTTTAACAATGCACCAAATGAAGCAAATTAAGCTAGATTTAATGAACTTAATGAAGCAGAAAACCAGAAAACTAAAACATAAATGTAACAGCAGCAAACAAAAGCCTAAAACAGAGATTTTAAATCCTAGAAAATGTAGATTAGGACCTATTAGGGACTCATTCACCTTTACTAGAAAATGGGTCCTAGATAAGGATTTTGGAAATGTTTTTGCTGATTTCTAAGTGATTTTCAATGAGTTTCATATGCCAAAAAGTTTAGGTCAAGCTTGATTAGGGATTCATACTGTAAAGGAGAATGGGTCCCAAATCAGGGTTTTAAAAAGGTGAAAATTGTAAATTTTAAGTTATTTTATGTGTGTTTTTTGCATAGTTTCAAACCGTAACTCTTGTAACAAAAATTTCCAGAATTTGATGACCTAATGCAAGTGAAACAAAGGGTAAAAAATGACATATATAACACCTTTTGAAATGCAATTTTGTTTTGATTTTCAAATGCAAATTTATTTAATCTAAATGATATGCAAAATGATAGATTTATTTTCATATTTTTCAGATTTAGAGAATGCAAAACAAGGAAATTATAAACCCTAAATGAGATGCAAATTTAAATGTAAATTAATAAATCCTAAATGAGATCTAATTCAATGGAAATTAAATGTAAATGAATGCAAGATCTAACCTAGGATGCAATGAAAAACTTCTAAAATCTTAAAATTGCAATATTCAATAGGCCAGGTTCACCAAAATGGAACATAGAAAAAGAGTTTCACCATCAATAGGGTATTAATGATGAACCTAATTTTCATTAGGTGTGTGTTTCATTCAATTATGAGGGTTAAAACATACAAATAACAATAAAAAACTAACCCTAACTGTTATAGCAATGAAAAGGGGAGTTTTGAGAGCTTGAAATGATGTGTACCTTGTAGAAAATGTTGTTTTTAGGCCACAAAGGACTCATTCACCTTTAGTGATGAATGGGTCCCTGTTAGGGTTTTAGAAATTGACTTCCAGGTTTTATTCCTCTCAATCTACACTCCCAAATCCTAGGTTTTAACTGCTTCAAGCCCTACTAAGGACTCATTCGCCTTTAGTGGCGAATGGGTCCTATTAGGGTTTTAGAAAACTGATTTCTAGGTTCTATTACTTGATTCCTGCACTCTTAGATCCTCAGTCTTCAGCTCTCGAAAGCCTATAACAATTTTTTTAGCTTCCTTTATTTTTTCTTGCGCTATGAATGATAATCTTACAACTTGAAAACTTTGACAATTTTTCTCCAAATCTTACTTTTCCAACCTAAAAACCTGCAATCACACTTTCAAGAGGAGGAGAACTTTTTGATTGTTAGATGATAGGGGTTTTCCTTGGTCAAAACCCTTTTAGGTAATTAAACCAAATGATGAAACAATGAAATAAGGACATGAACATGAAACATATAATGATGATACCTTGGATGATGTCTTGGAATGTAAATATGCAAACTAATATGAAGTGGCCATGAAGAATGTAGATCTTTATCTTGAATAGGTGTATAACAATGCTTCCAAGTAGATCTTCAATGCTACATCAACTATCTTAGCTCAACAACATGCTTGAATGCACTATCCATTAGACATGATGGAATGAACTTGAATTGCTGCAATAAACTCTTGATAATCTACCTTGAAATGCCTTTGAAATTCTCTTGAAGTGCTCTAATGCTTGAAAAATTGTTTGCTTAGGCCTCTTGTCAACTTTCTAGGAGAAACTATGTGAATTAACCCCATATTTATACTAAATCTAAAGATTAACCCAAAAATTCAAATAATTCAAGTTGACACCAGATTTGGAAATGAAAATTATTAAAATCCTACTAGAATTAAATTAAAAAAGGGGGTTCTTATTAAGAGAGGATCCAGTTGCCACCTAGGGCGAATGGGTGATGACACAAGTTTCCAGACCTTTCTCTAGGAGGGTGAAAAAACATTGAAAACCCATGTCAAATATGCAAAGAAAGGGGGGTCATATGTGTATAGGACTCATTTTCTAGTAATGGAAAATAGGTCCTAGCAAAATTTTTTTAGGACACCAAATTTGTCAAATTAAATGTCATGCAATATCATTATTGGGTGTTGGGATAGATCCTTGAAAAGAGTGCTTGAATTTGAATTAAAGGGGCCAATTAACCTCAATTATCCACAATTAATTAATTCAACCCTAGATAAGTGTGAAAGTATAATACAACACTTTACAACACCCCAAATAAGGTATGATTTAAGTACATTGCATTAAAAAGGGCCCTAGATTAATGTGAATGTGTACAACACATTACAACATTAAACCAAGGCATTATTAGGTTAACTCAATGAAAATTATTTCCAATTTAAGTAAGGAAAAGGGAGACTTTTTCTGTTACTATAATTGGTTCTACATTTTTAGTAACAACATTAAGTTCTTGCATCAAATATCTTTCATGCTCCTACTACAATTCCAAAAGTAAAAAGAACATAGTTTGATCGTAGGGAATTCAAATGTTTTAGATTTTGGATGAAATATTGATCATACTAGGTTTGAGATAGGTTTCTTGATTATAGAGAGAATTATTAACCAAAATTTTGCACCCAAATTCTAGAATCTTTATGTGCCTTCCAGAGGTTTTTTTTATAAACCTAAAACAAAGTCTAGAAGAGTGTCAATTATAGAGCTTCAATCTTTACTAGAAAAAAATCTTCATGAATAACTTGTTTCATAAACCAATGGTAGACCAAGTCTATCCCATTCATTGAGATCATACTCTTTATCTAGAATTTTTCCAACTTTTGATAACAAGTCTTTCGTTGATTACAACCTTGAAGAATCTATAAGATCTTCCAACCATATTTCCTTCAAATTCCAACCATCTATAAATCCATATCCCTCTAGATTTTCTTTAGCCACACTATCTGACCTCAACAACAATCCAAAATCAATGAAGAAATTGGAAAGATAGTTCAACAAGAAATTATAATTAAATCCTAAGGAAGATGAGCAACAAGATAATAAGGGAAAGGGAACAAAAATTAGGAAAATGGGAGAAAAGAGTTGTATGTTGAAAGAGCACTTCCCAAGGGTAGGCACTAAAAAAGAAACAAGTATAAAATAGAGGCTAAAGGGATTGATATCAAAGTTGTTGGCTATGAACCAGGTAGATGGCCAACCCAAGAAAATTTTACTATTATCATTGTTGATAAGAAGCTATGGGGTAGATATGAAGCTAAACTTCATGTAGAACTCACAAAAACATAAAATAATTCTAAGGATTAATGAAATTGATTGGCCCAATGAATGATATCTTCATAAGAAGATTTGGATGATATGGTTGTAGATATTAGAAACTCTATAAATACTACTAATATTAGTCATAAAAAGCTAATGTCTGTTACTTAGCTGTGTTAAATAGGTGCATAACAACTGAGAGGGGGGTGAATCAATTGTCACAAAATTCAAGCTTAAGACTTCAACACTTATCAATTCCACAACCACATTATTCTATTATTAAGTAAGAGCATGAAACACAAATAACAAAAAGCAAATCAACATAATGAACACAAATTTTTTACGTGGAAAACCCAATAAGGGAAAAACCATGGTGAGGGTTAACTCACAATATAAAGAGATTGTAAAACTGAATACAGAGGCTCATTGCCCAGAAGAGGACTCACTTTCTAAGTACAAAGGATCACTACCTATAGAAAGGACTCACTATCCAAGTACAAAGGCTCAATGCCTACATAAAGGACTCATTATCCAACAAGGAGGCTCATTGCCTATAGATACAAAAGAGAGCAAAAGATCCACCACAAAATTAACACACATCCAAAACTTTGAATAAGGATTGCAAAAACCTTTAAGCTCACTGCCTTCAGGAATCCAACACAATGAAGTATTGCTATCTCAACTCACTCACACACACACACTTCTGCTCTTATGATTTGTGGCTCACTTTCATCACTTTGCATCACATTATCATACAATTCCTCACAATTTGACTTGATTTTATACCATCCTCAACCTTAGAAACTTTCTCCAAGTTCGGCCACAAATACCTCATTTCATAAATTCAAATTAGGTTGACAACTCAACATTCCCGCGGTGGAAAGGAATGAGAGTGGACTAGTAAAAATATTTTTCAAGATAAAAGAAATAATATGTCGAATCAACCACACTTAATTAAATATTATTCTTTGAATGAAGTGTAAACACCAAGTCGGCCAAACCTAATGAAAACACAAATAAACATTGATGTACACGATTCCCAACAAGAAGATGACACAAAAAATTCACAACACACTTCATTATGCACAAGAATACATCTAATATTTCTTCAGATACATCCGCAAAAAATGAAATATGCTTCAAATTCTGAACACCTTTCACCAGTCCATCCAGACTGTGCAAACTCATACTGAAACACTGAAACATGACTTTTGAATCACCAAACTTCAACCTTCTTTGCCAAAACCCAGAGACACCATCTCAAGACATATCCCAGATCAGCAAGATTTGAAACAAAAAAATGAAGGACTGCGGAGCAAAAATATTTCTCTTAGTCGCAATAAGATCAACTTTGCCAAAACAATTCACACACTGGTGAATGTAACTTTCATGTACTATCACACCAGAAGCTAAAACTTGGGATATATCACCAAAAGCATAGGATCAACATAGGAGAAACATGAAGCACATACCAAAGAAAATTTTGAACACATTCGTCACTCTGACTTCTCTTTATTATTTTTATGAAAGCACTTGGAAAATCATCAACACAATACATCTGCAATGACATAAAGATAGCTCCATGTACTCACATCTTAGCAAAATCTTAGCTATACATGTACAATCAACAACATACTGAACTGTGTTGATATCAATGAAAAAAATTAATGACAACACAACTAGACTAGCTCATACTTGCAAAAATCTCCCCCTTTGTCATTGATGACAACACATGATGTGAAAAACCATCAAAGACAACATCCTTCACAATATCCTGGGAGAACACCTTCTCTTCCTCTACAACTATTTTTCACATGACTTTCTCTCCCCCTTTGACATCAATGGAAAAGAATAACAACTCTTATCACTCCCCCTTAGGAGTACACTCATACTGCTACAATGAAAACCTTTTCTACCCCCCTGCAGAGTAGACCCATTTATCAGTCCATATAAATAAAGAATATGTGAATTCACTTGACTGATCACCTTCATGTGCACTTAGTTTAGAGGGCCAATGACCCCCAACCTCTCCCTAAGATGTTCAAAATTATCCTTTGGAAGAGCCTTAGTAAATATGTCTACAATTTGTTCCTTTGTTGTCACATACTCCAATCTGACTTCATTCTCAAACACTTTTTCTCTCAGGAAATGATATTTGATAGATATGTGTTTTGTTCTTGAATGCATAACTAGGTTCTTTGAAATGTTTATTGCACTTGAGTTGTCATAGAAAATAGAAATAGGCTCATCACATATCACTTCGATGTCTTTTAGAGTTTGCTTCATCCATAAAACTTGTGTGCAACAAGATGCTACAACAATGTATTCCTCCTCTATAGTGGATAAAGAAATTGAGTCTTACTTTTTACTCAAACATGAAACCAATCTTTTTCCAAAAAAGAAAGAACCACCATTGGTACTCTTCCGGTCATCTACACATCCGACCCAATCAGTATCAGTATAAGCAATCAATGTGAAATCATCACTCTTAGGAAACCATAATCCATAATCCAATGTACCTTTAAGATATCTAAATATCCTCTTTATAGCTATAAGGTGTGCTTCTTTAGGATCTGCTTGGAATCTGGAAACTAAACATACTACATGCATAATATCTAGTCTAGTAGTAGTAAGATACATCAGTCCGCCAATCATAGATCTGTATTTTCTCTGATCAGTCTTAGCAGATTCATCATCTTTGCTCAATTTACATTTAGTTACCATAGGAGTACAAACCGATTTGGAATCATCCATCCCAAACTTCTTCAATAACTCTTTTACATACTTAGATTGTGAAATGAATACCCCTTTATCAATTTGATTCACTTGTAGACCAAGGAAGAAATTCAATTCACCAATCATAGACATCTCAAATTCTTTCTGCATCTCTTCAACAAATGTTTTACACATGCCTTCATTTCCACCAAAAAATGATATCATCAACATATACAACTACTATCAACATTTTTTTACCTTGCACTTTGAAGTAAATATTGTTGTTAATAGAGCCTTTATTGAATCCTTGCCTTGTCAGGTATTTGTCCAATCTTTCATACCAAGCTCTGGGAGCTTGCTTTAGTCCATACAATACCTTCTTCAACTTACAAACCATGTCTGGTTTTCCAGATAACTAAAACCCTTCAGGTTGTTCCATGTACATTTCTTCCTCCAATTCACCATTCAAAAATGCTGAATTAAAATCCATCTGATACACTTTGAAGTCCTTGTGGGTAGAAAATTCCAGAAACATCCTAATAGCTTCCATTCTAGCCACAGGGGCACATGTCTCTTCAAAATATATATCTTCAACTTGTGAATATCCATTGCATACAAGTCTTTCCTTATTCCTTATAACTTCTCCACTTTCATTTAGCTTATTTCAGAACACCCATTTCGAGCCAATCACATTTTTATTCATAGGCCTAGGGACTAGTTCCCATGTTTGATTCTTTTCTATCTGCTGCAACTCTTCTTTCATAGCTTTCATCCAACTCTCATCTTCACATGCTTCACTCACAAACTTAGGTTCAACTTTAGAGAGTAAACACAAATTTACCTTAGCTGCTACTTTACTTCTTGTCTTCACACCTTCACTTTTATCTCTAATTATCTTCTCCTCGAGATGATTCTTCTGTACATACTTAGGAGTCTTAACAACAGGTTCTGACTCATTCTCTTCTTCTTCTTCTTCTTCTTCCATTTGTTCTTCTTTCTCTTCTTCTTCCTTCTCCTTATTCTCCTTAGGTACATGTCCACACATAGGATCATCAGGTTCAACTTCACTTATCTCAATAGGTCTGCGTATGTCTTCATCAACTTTCACATTAACACTTTCAACAATCTTTATCAATCTTTTATTAAAGCATCTATATGCTTTTCCAATAGTAGAGTATCCAAGAAAGATTCCTTCATCACATCTAGCATCAAAATTTCCAAGATTTTCATCATCTCTTTTAATATAACATCTACTTCCAAATACCTTGAAATACTTCACAGTAGGAGTCTTACCAGTCCATAACTCAAAACTTGGAGTCTTTGTGCTGTTGTATCTAATCTAAACTCTATTAAGAACATAAAAAACAACAAGTATCAACTCTCTCTAGTACACATCCAGTACATTTGATTCTTTCATCATGGTTCTAGAAGCTTCCTGTACTGTCCTGTTTTTCCTTTCAACTACTCCATTCTATTGAGGGGTTCTCAGAGAATTTTTTTTTTTTATGCCACACTGTTCACAGAATGCATTAAATTCACCAGAAGTGAATTCTCCACCTCTATCAGATCTCAAACACTTGATTTTCAATTTTACTTCATTTTCCACTCTTGCTTTGAATGCCTTAAACCTATCTAGAGCCCGAGTATTTTGTCTAAGAAAAGAAACCCATGTCATTCAAGTATAATTATCAATAAGAAACATGAAATACATGTCACCATTCAGGCTTCCAATTCTAGTCGGATCATAGAGTGCTCTTTTCCCTTAAAGTTGCATCTTGTATGTTTCCCTAATTGAAAAATTCTACAAATAGCATTAGCAGGTCTTGTGATTCTAAGAAGCCCTCGAACAATCTCCTTTGCACTAATTTTAACGAGGTTATCAAAATTTACATGTCCCATTCTCCGGTGCCATAACCAAATTTCACTAATTTGAGATACAAGGCATTGACCATCAACTCCCTTAAGCTGATAGATGTTTCCATGAGTTCTTCCAGCAACAACCATATCTCCATTTTCGGATCCTTTTCCTATCTCATAGGTATTATTCTGAAAAACAAGTTTAAAACCATTGCTACACATCTGACCAATACTTAGAAGGTTATGCCTCAAACCCTTCACATAATATACATCATCAATACTGTGCACTCCATCAAAACTAATTGAACCTTTCCCACAAATCTTAGCTTCTGAATCATCACCAAACATAACTAAACCACCATCATATTTCTCAAGTTTAGTGAACTTACTATTATCTCTAGTCATGTGATTAGAACATCCACTATCAATTACCCAGTAGTCTTCATCCTGTCTTGCATGAAAAGCGGTAACCAAAGTACCTTCCATCCTATTCCTCTTATTCTCTGGAGCCTTCTTGCTTACACATTTTCTAGGGTTAGTGGATACAAATTTACTTTCCAAAGCTTAGAATAAGAACTCACTATCATCAACCTCATTATCAAATTCATCATGAAAAATTCCTGCTTCTTCTCTAACATAGTACAACTTCTTATATTTATTATCCTTTCTATCCTTATCCTTATAATCCTTCTTCTTCTTATGTACAACTCTATCTAGACATCTTGAAGCATAATGACCAATATTACCACAACTGAAACATTTAAAGGGAAACATACCTTTATACTTTTTGGTACCTTTCTTCAACTTCCTGGTGAAGTTTTCTTCCAACTCATCATCACCATCACTATCCAGTTCATCTTCAATCTTCTTTTCCTTAAATGCCATTTCTGTCTTTTCTTCTATCTTTTCTTCTTTCCAGAACTTTCTCATCTCAAATGCTTGCAAGGTGCCAAACATCTGTTCTAAAGTGTACTTCTTAGGATCATGCATTTCTTCAATAACTGATATCTTATTACTCTAGAAATCCTATAGGGTGATTAGGATCTTCTCAATTATATCTTCATCTCATAGTTTTCCTCCTTGATTTCTAACTTCATTTGTAGTCATTTCAACCCTTTGAAAGAAGCTTGTAAATTCTTCACCTTCTTCCATTTTCAAATTTAGAAATCCATGCTTTGCGGCTAGCGTCTTTGTCAATTTCACTCTTTCATTTCCTTCATACATGTTTTCCAACTTCTTCCAGACTTCATATGTAGTATCTAAAGAAATAACCTTAGCTCGCTCATTTTTAGATAAGCCACTGCAAATAGCATACTTTACCTTCTCATTTTCTTCATAAGTAGAAATCTCATCTTGAATAGTACGACCACTAGATGGGGGTGTATACTTTTTCTCAATATTCTTCCAAGTCTTGAAACCAAGAGAGATAATATATCTTTTCATTTGTTCCTTCCAATCATTGTAGTCAGTTCCATCAAACATAGGGATCACCAACTTATGTGCCATTAGATGTTCCTTAAGTGGTTAAGCTCTACACCAAGGAACCAAAGCTCTCATACCAATTGTTAAAAAGGTACAAGACAACTAAGAGGGGGGGTGAATCAGTTGTCACAAAATTCAAGTGTAAGACTTCAACACTTATCAATTCCACAAACACATTATTCTATTATTAAGTAAGAGCATGAAACACAAATAACAGAAAGTAAATCAACACAATAAACACTAGATTTTTACGTGGAAAACCCAATAAGGGAAAAACCACGGTGAGGGTTAACTCACAATATAAAGAGATTATAAAACTGAATATAGAGGCTCACTACCAAGGGATCACTTCCCAAAAGAGGACTCACTGTCCAAGTACAAAGTCTCACTATCCAACAGGGAGGCTCATTGCCTATAGATACAAAAGAGAACAAAAGATCCACCACAACAATTAACACACATATGTAGCTTTGAATAAGGATTGCAAAAACCTTTAGCTCACTACCTTCAGGAACCTAACACAATGAAGTACTACTATCTCAACTCACTCACACACACACACACTTCTACTCTTATGATTTGTGGCTCACTTTCGTCACTTTGCATCACACTGTCATATAACTCCTCACAATTTGAATCGCTTTTATACCATCCTCAACCTTAGAAACTTTCTCCAAGGTCGGCCACAAATACCTCATTTCATAAATTCAAATTAGGTCAGCAACTCAACATTCCTGTGATGGAAAGGAATGAGAGTGGACCAATAAAAATATTTTTCAAGATCAAAAAAAAAATATCTTGAATCAACCACACGCTTCCTTAATTAAATTTTATTCTTCGAATGAAGTGTAAGCACCAGGTTGGCCCAACCTAATGAAAATAAAAATGAACATTGATGTACACACTTCCCAACAAGAAGATGACATCCAAACTCCACAACACGCTTCATTATGCATGAGAATACATCTCATATTTCTTCAGATACATCTGCAACAAATGCAATATGCTTCAAACTCTGAACACCTTTCACTAGTCCATCCGGACTGTGCAAACTCATACTGAAACACTAAAACATGACTTCTCGATCACCAAACTTCAACCTTCTTTTCCAAAACCTAGAGAACACCATCTCAAGAAATATCCCAAATCTACAAGATCTAAAACAAAACAATGGAGGATTGTAGAGAAGAAACATTTCTCTCAGTCCATAGAAGATCAACTTTGCTAGAACAATTCACAGACCGGTGAACGTAAATTTCATGTACTATCACACCATAAGCTAAAAATTTGGATATATCACCACAAGATAACCATTATCAAATCTTCAGATCCGCACAAGCATAGGATCAACATAGGAGAAACGCGAAGCACATTCTGAATACATTCATCACTCTGAATTATCTTCTTTATTAATTTTCTGAAAATCACTTGGAAAGTCATCAACACAACACATCTACAATGACATAAAGATAGCTCCATGTACTCACAACATCTGAGCAACATCTTAGCTATACATGTACAATCAACAACATACTAAACTATGTTGACATCAATGACAACATTAATGACAACACCACTAGACTAGCTCATTTTTGCAACAAGTTGTAGCATAGAATTGATTCTTTAGTTTCTAAGATAGAAAATTAGTCTTCTTTGTTAAATGAAACTTCTAGTTTGAGCTATCAGTTAAGAAATGTACACAAATTTTCACAAAATATCACACAAAATTATAATAGTTAGAATAATCATGAAAATAATAGGAAAAAATATGATGATGATACTATAGCAACAAAAATAGGAGCAAAATATTAACAAAAAATTAGGAATTGATGATTTTTTTGCCTTCATTGTTCCCAAGAATAATTTACAATTGAGGAAATACAAAACCAGGAGTAAAATATCAATTTCTGTTGAGAAAAATGCAAAAAAAAGGCCAAATTTCATTTTAATAGTTTCAAATAGATATCTCCAACAAAAGTCTTATTTCTTAAAGATATGCATGATGTCCATGGATCAAAAGATACACGAAACATCAGGTATATCTTTAACAAATAGACATGTTTCAATGATTATCACTATTTCATGGACACACAATTAATTTGGATTGGGAAAATACAAAACCATGAGGAAAATACCAATAGACAATGAGAAAATTGCAAAAAAAAAGCCCAAACTCCCTTTTAATAAAATAATGCCACAAACCATAGGATAAAAATTAGTAGCACGATTTCTGACGAATACATCAATACACAATAGTGCACAAAAAACATTAGTCTTTGCATCAGTAATTGTTACAAACACAATGAGAAAATTATGAAAAACCTTTCCAAGACCCAAAACATGGTTAAAACAACACAAGTGCTTTAAAATGATGCATAGATATTTGTTATAGTAAGCATACCAATATGATAGTTATAAATCCTCTCAACAGACCCAATTTTTACATTGAGATATTTTGTAGTTATTTATATCTAATTTTCATTTGATGGATTGAACTTGTGCAGTTGGAATCCATGCATGGAAAATAAAACATTAATTGCATTGTTAATGGTGGCTAATGGAGAATTCGACATTAATGAATTATGGTGTTAAGTCTTTAACTGAATAACAAATATTAACCCATAAAAGCACTCAATGATAGGGAACAACATATATAGGAACTTACAAAAGTCTCCTTTTTTTATTCCAACACAATATCTATAAACCCTCTCAAGAGACACAGATTTACCCTGATTCAATATTCTAAGCAAATGAATAAACAATGCAAATAATCCTTTGCTCGACAAACTCAAAACTCAACACCATAATCCATTAATGGTGACTGCACTTGAATCTATTCACAATAAATGAAAATAAAATCTAAATAAATATAAAATATGCTTGTACACACAAGAACCTTTTGATTGACAACCATAAAACTTAACACCATAATCCATTAATGGCGACTACACTTGAATCTATTTACAATAAGTGAAAATTAGATCCAAATAAACACAAAATGTGGTCATACACACAAGGAACGTGGACTACTATCAACAATGCCATGTGTCCATAGACACACTTGTAGCAAGGAAACATGTATGGAAACAAAACATTAGGAATTGATAATTTTTTTTCCTTCATTGCTCCCAAGAATAATTTGCAATTGGGAAAATACAAAACGAGGAACAAAATATCAACTGCCAATGAGAAAATTGCAAGAAAATAGCACAAACTTCATTTTAATAGTTCCAAATACACATATTCAATAGAAGTCTTATCTGTTTAACATATGCATGATGTGCATGCATCAAAAAATTCATGGTACATCAGATATATCTTGAACAGATAGACATCTTTCAATGTCTATCACTGTTTCATGAACAGACAATTAATTTGGATTGAAAAAATACAAAACCATGACCGAAGTATTAAAATCCAATCAGAAAATTGCAAGAAAATAACTCAAATTCCACTTTAATAACGAAGATGCTACAACAACATATCATTTTCAATTGGGAAAATTAAAAATCAGGATAAAAATATCAACTGCCAATGAGACAATTGCAAAAAAAATCCCAAATTTCATTTTAATAGTTCCAAATACACATCTTGAACATAAGTCTTATTTGTTTAGGATATGCATGATGTCCATGCATCAAAACATCCATGGTACATCAGATATATGTTGAACACATAGAATATCATAGTTTCATGAAAAAATAATTAATTTGGATTGGGAAAATACAAAAGCATGAGAAAAATATCAACAACCAATGAGGAAATTGCAAGAACATAGATTAACCCTTAAAAACACTCATCGATAAGCTACAACAAAGATCAAACCATTGTAGAGATGTAAAAAAATATGAAATCATAGTGTAAAAGATATAGGAACTTACAAACGCCTCCTTTTCCACTTTCAATGCCATAGATATAAACCCTCTCAACACACATAGATTTCACCCTCATCAAACAATCTGAGCAAATAAACAAATTGCTCGATAGACTTAAAACTTCACACCATAAGTCATTAATGATTCATGCACTTCAATCTATTCACAATAAATGAAAATTAGGGACTAATAAATGCACGATGTCCTCATTAAAACACTGTGCGTCAACATAAACACTCAGTGCGAAGACACGATTATATCAAAGAACATTACAAAGTCATGAAATATTTCCAATAGCAACAAAACATTAGGAATTGATTAAAATTTTCCCTTTCTTTTCGCGAAGAATAATTTGCAATTAGAAAAATATAAAACCACGAGGAAAATACCAACAACCAATGAGAAAATTACAAAAATAATCCCACAAACTATAGCATAAACATTAGTAGCACGATTTTTGATGAATGCATTAATAGACATTACTACACCAAAAACATTAGTCTCCCGCCTTAAAATGTAGGGACTTACTACACAAGAGCTTTTAAACAATGCAAAGACATTTGTTACAACATGCATACCAATAGAATAGTTATAAACCCTCCCAACAGCCATAGATTTTACACCGACATATTTTGCACTTATCTAAACCTAATTTTCATTTAATAGATTGAAGTGTAGTTGGAATGCATGCGTGGAAGATAAAAGATTAGTTGCATTGTTAATGGTGGCCAATAGAGAAATTGACATTTATGAGTTATGGTGTTAAGTCTTTAACTAAACAACAAACATCAACCCATAAAAGCACTCAATGGTAAGGAACAACAAAGATTAACCCATTAGAGGGACATAAAAAATATGAAATGATAGTGTAAAAGATATAGGAACTTTTAAACATGAAATTTTTTGCTTCCAACATGATAGATATAAACCCTCTCAATAGACACATTTCACCCTCATCAAACAATCTAAGCAAATGACTAAACAATGCAAAATTGACAGTGTAAAAGTTATAGGAAATTAAAAACGCCTCCTTTTTTGACATATTTCACCCTCATCAAACAATCTGAGAAAATGAATAAACAATGCAAATAATCCTTTGCTTGACAGCCTTAAAAATTGACACCACAATCCATTAATGATGACTGCACTTTAGTCTATTGATAATAAATGAAAATTAGGGACTAACAAATGCTAAATGTCCTTGTTAAAACACCACACGTTGATAGAAACACTTGGTGCAAATACACGACTATATTAAAGAACATTACAAAGCCATGAAATATTTCCAATAGCAACAAAACATTACAAATTGATGAAATGATTTTATACCGAGACATTTTGGACTTATTTAGACCTAATTTTCATTTTCATTTAATAGATTAAAGTGCAATTGGCATGCATGTGTGCAGAGAAAAGATTAGTTCCATCCTTAATTGTGGTTAGCAAAGAAGTTGAAATTAATGAATTATGGTGTTGTCTTTAACTCAACAATAGAGACTAACCCATAAAATCACACAAAGATTGGGAAGAGTAGACATTAACCCATAAAATGCAGAGAACAACAAACAATAAACATTAACCCATAAAATACAGAGATGTAAAAAACTATAAAATGACACTGTAAAAGATATAGGAACTTACAAATGCCTTGTTTTTTTCTTGCAATATGATAGAAATAAACCCTCTCAATAGACATTGATTTCACCCTCATCAAACAATCTGAGAAAATGAATAAACAATGCAAAAATGACAGTGTAAAAGATATAGGAACTTACAAACGCCTCCTTTTTTGCTTCCAATATGATAGATATAAACCCTCTCAACAGACACAAAATTCACCCCCATCAAACAATTTGAGCAAATGAATAAACAACACAAATAATCTATTTCTTGACAAACTTAAAACCTCACACCATAAGCTATTATTGATGCCTGCACTTCAATCTATTCACAATAAATGAAAATTGGGGACTAATAAATGCACAATGTCCTTGTTAAAATGCCATGCGTTGACAAAAACATTGGGTTTGAAGACACAACTATATCAAAGAACATTACAAAGTCATGAAATATTTCCAATAGAAACAAAACATTAAGAATTGATTAAAATTTTCCCTTTTTTTCTTCAAAAATAATTTGCAATTAGAAAAATACAAAACCACGAGAAAAATACCAACAACCAATAAGAAAATTGTAAAAAAAAGCCAAAATTCCTTATTAATAAAATAATCCCACAAACTATAGCATAAACATTAGTAGCACAATTTCTGAAGAATGCATTAATAGGCATGAGTGCACCGAAAACATTAGTCTCCCACCTTAAAAGGCAGGGACTAATAATTAATCAAAGGAAGTTTTCAAATGGTATTATATGAATACCTTATTACTCTTTTTGTCCCCATGTTTTTTTTGGTCATTATTAGTTATGATGAATCGCCTTAAATACCCAAAAGGATTTCATGTGACCAATAGTCATGGTCCTTGCAAATTTAATTTATGTCTCCCATACTTCTCACTCAAGTGGTCCCAAACCAAGGATCCTAACATAAATGAGACCCAAACCTATATGCTATAATAGAAGGACTAGCTACTTACCCACTTGTTTACATTGATTTAAGGAATCATATACATATTTTAAGATAAAAGAGGAGACCATGGATTTGATGTAGGGGCTGATATTAGAGAGTATGCATCCGAGAAGATAAAAAGGAATGAATAGCTAAGATTTCGATCTTACCTAATTTGTAGGAGAATTTATTGTTGGTAATCCAAATATATCATTGTTGAGGCATGTTAGCTACACAAGGAAGGTGTGAAGGAGGTGACTGGTAAAGATGGATTGCTGGTAGGTTATTTCCCTTCCAACAATAAATGCAGTTTACTTCCACACCATGTCAGACCAAGATTAGTGCATGGTTTTGACTGGAAACTTACCTAGTTTCAGACATACTACCAGCCGATGTGTGAGACCAAGATAGCGATAAGATGAACATGAACAAACACACATGAGTAGGGCATGCGAGGATGAATCAGCTAGTATTAATTATGGGTGGTTTAGATTTCAATGATTAATTATTGGTTAGAGCTTAGATTGTTGGGTATCCAAAACCCATTAGCTGTCTATTCTCATTTAAATGTATCTTTTATACTATTATTTTGAGAAATTTGATACTTGTTATTTGTATAAGTAGAATGTGTTCTGACAAGAGTTAAATTGAGCGTTGTACTAGAAATTATTAGCTGTGGGTGAGAGCATGGACAACATGTTAGTGAATTAAAGAGGAGATGAGGTAGGAAATGAATCAAAAGGATAAGTATGTAAAGTTGTGTGAGCCAATCCCCAGTCAAGTTACTTCTAATTTCCAAATGGTGAGTACTAATAATGAGATTTGACTTTCACATTCCTGTTTAACCACACATAATAATAGGTAGTGGTTGGTAGTACTCTCTTTCCATCGTACTCCCATTCATTCCCAACCACTGCCAACCTGAATGTAAATAATGGCACACATCGATATTTCAATCTCATTTATACAAATAGATTAGACAACATTCAATGTGACCGGGTTGTTTACATAGCTACAACTTGAATTAATTTACATCTCTTTAAATTTTACTTGGTACATAATGGAAACTACAAAATAAGGGGGGAGGAAAAGATCAACACAAATTTCAGATGGATGAGTAATGATGATGGGAGGTTGGGCATCCCAACGAGAGCTCAAGTAATGTAAGCAATAGTATATTACAACCTACTAATGAAAGTGCCACCCAAACTAATCTACATTATATATTATCTTTTGGAAACTCTCTAATATATGATCTTTAGAATAAGAACATCAATGCCATGGAACACATGGTTGTGGTAAGTTACATCAATTTCGGGCTAAGAAAACACATCTTTTGATAATAAACTCGTAATCCAAGCATTGAATGATCACTTATAAATGTCCTTTTCACTCTATTTGTATTTAATTGAAAATGAGATTTGATGGGGTTTGAACTAGTACCCAGGTGCATAGTGAAAGGAAGCCAGGTAAGTGGAAGCAACTTCCTAGACTAATCTAAGCAGAAGAGAGTTGCAAAAATTTCTTTAACACCTTTAATTGTTACAAATTTAGATGTACATACATATCATAAATAGATAAACAATGAACTCATAACACAAAGATTTACGTGGGGAAAAACCTTACGGGAGAAAAACCCCACACTCCAAAACATAGCCTAATTATATTATTTAGCAACAAATAAATAGTTACAATATAATTCTAGAGCTATGCTCTTGCAAGAGTCTTCACACTTCTCAATTCTAGAGTAATTTCGATAACATACCGATACTTCAACAAAATTGCAACGTACAACTCCAAAATACAAGTGCTCAATATATTGTAAGGAAGCTAAGGTAGTGGAATAACTTACTACACTAATCTTGAGAGGAGAATAATGTAAATTTTTTTCAGGTCTTTAACATTTACAAATACTTAAACAAAAATAAACATAAATATCATGCATACCATGACACAATGATTTACGTGGGGAAAACCCTTTCGGGAGAAAACCCCACACTCCAAAAGCCTCTGAATATATTATTCAGTAAATCACATAGATTACAATATACTTGTAGAGAAAGCTTCTCATAGGAGTATCACCACTTAGAGATCAAGAGACAACATGACTGCTAATAGACTCTCAGAATACATCACCGTCTCTCTACCACGACCATAATACAACACCTTCATAAAATTGAGTTACATTCTAGGGAAAAATAGGTTAGAAAAATATCCACCAGTAGATCTAAAACCTAATAATTAATGGTCTAGATTTACAATGTATCATTTATTTAATGTATGTCGCCCATTTTAGTAGTTTCCTGAAAAAATTAATAAAAAATTATTTACATGCATCCCACTCCTCCCCCTTTATGCCATTGTATATTACACCTTTATATAATTGCAATGTTGAGACACATTTTCCCAACAAATCTCCCACTTGTTGAAAACCTTGCAAGAGCAATAGGAGGGAGTAAACATTGTCTCTTAATTGCTAGGGGCCAAAAGGCCCATAATCTCTGAACACCATCTGAACTTCTCTGTGCTCACAGGCTTAGTTAAAGAATCAAAAAAGTTCATGAAAGTCTCTACCTTAACCAACTTCACCCTTCCATCTTCGACCATATCTTGAACAAAATGATACTATACATCAATGTGCTTGGTCCTGGCATGAAATGTCAGGTTCTTGGCTAGACATATTGCACTTTGATTGTCGCAATAAATTGTCACTACGCCTCGTTTTATTCCAATATATGAACATAGTCTCTTAAACCAAATGGATTCTTTACAAGCATGAGTAGCTACTATATACTCTGCTTCAGTAGTGGACAAAGTAACCACAACCCGTCGCTTACTCATTCAACTGATTGCACCACCCAACAATGAAAACACATAAGCAGTCTTGTGTCGTCTGCTATCAATATCACATGCCCAGTCAAAATCCACATAACCATGAATATCAAAGATAATATCATCTTCATTTGCATTACTGTGATAACACAAGGAATAATCTAAAGTACCAACAAATATCTGAAGACCCTTTTAACTACATCCCAATAAAATATACCAGGATTAGACATATATCTGGAAGGAACTCCCACTACTTGGGAAATGTCTGGTCTAGTACAAACCATAGTATACATCAAACTTCCAACTGCACTCTGGTAAGGCACTCTGCTCGTTTCTTCCATCTCTAATGGAGATGTTGGATAATTTGAAATAGATAACTTTGTTCCAACAGAAATGGGAACACACAATGGTTTACAATCTTGCATGTTAAATCTCTGTAAAATTGAATTAGCATACTTACTTTTCCCAAGCCATAGCTTTCTATTCATTCTATCTCTTTTAATTTCCATCCCAAGAACTTGTCTAGCTACACCAAGGTCTTTCATTTCAAATTTAGCAGCAAGTTGAGATTTCAGTTATGAAATCATACCTTTCCCTTTGCCAATAAATAGCATATCATCAACATATAATGCAATAAATAGGAAATGATCACCATCAGTTTTATAATAAACACAATGATATGATTTAGAATGCTCAAATCCCAAACTCAACACATATGTATCAAATTTATGGTACAACATCCTAGGACTCTATTTTAAGCCATACAAAGATTTCTTCAATTTGCAAACCAATTTACTTTTACCTTTCACCACGTAGTGCTCTGGCTACATCATATAAATATCCTCCTCCAAATCACCATGAAGAAAAGCAGTTTTCACATCCATTTGCTCAACCTCTAAATCATAAGCAACAATAATAGAATGCAAAAATCTAATGGATGCCATTTTTGCAATAGGAGAAAATATCTCACCATAATCAACACCCTCAACTTGAGAGTAACCTTTCACAACCAAACTTTACTTGTACTTCTCAATACCTCCATCTAAACCAATTTTTTTCTTGAACACCCATTTGTAACCAATAGGTTTTCATCCTTCAAGAAATGGTAGAAGATCCCATGTACCATTCTTTTTCAAAGATTCCATTTCTTCATCCATAGCAATCTTCTAGGATTCTACATCATGCATACCTAATGCCTCTTCTATAGATCTAGGTTCATCCATGTTAGTATTCAAAGCAAAAGTACATTCCAATCATCAGGTGTATACCTTTCAGGTGGTTGTCTATTCCTTGTAGACCTACAAACAAGTTGAGTTGGAGGTTCTTCCTCATCTTTTGAAGATCCAGATTTAGATGAGCTCTCCTCAACTTCTTGTTTACTCTTGGGGCTCAATTCAACTTTCTCAGGTGTAGAAGGATTGAATTACATCTTCCTATTTACTTTGTTCTAGCTGTAATGCAATAGAAGAAGGTTTAGTTTCTCTTTAATAATACTTCTACTATATATTACCTTTTGTGCAATAGGTTCCCAAAGCTTGTATCCTTTCACACCATAACTATATCTAATGAAGATACATTTCAAAGCCTTGTTCACTTCTTCTTTGGCACATGTGCATATGCCTCGCGACCAAAAAATCTAAGATGTCTTAATGAAGGCTTGCGACCCGACCATGCCTCTATAGGCATCTTATCAACAAGAGTTGATGTAGGAGACCTACTAATCAGGTAACAAGCAGTGGAAACAACTTCAACCCAAAACCTTTGTTCTAGGCCAGGACCACTCAACATAAGCCTATCCTTCCCCATCAGTGTCCGATTCATTCTTTCTGCAACTCCATTATGTTATGGAGAATACAGACTTGTCTTCTATCTATGAAGACCACAATATTTATAGAATCTATCAAAATCATTAAAGAAAAATTCAACACCATTATGAGTCCTCAACATTTTATTTTCTTTCTAGTCTACAACTCAACCATTGCTTTAAATTATTTAAATGAACTGAAAAAGTTCAAATTTACTCTTTAGAAAATGTACCCATGTCCTACTATAATCATCAATAAATAAAACATAATATGTAGATTTACCAATTGAAGGAACATCTATAGGACCAAACACATCAGAACGAATAAGATCCAATACACCACAAGATTTATGAGAACTCAAGTAAAACTGAATGCAGTTTTTTTTTCCATAAATGCAATGCTCACAAAAATTAAATTCAAGATTACAATCAAAAAAACCTTCAACAAGGTTTTTATTTTTCAAGGTCCTTAGACCCTTTTCTACAATGTGGCAAAGTATCTGGTACCATAACATAGTTTTCTTTGTAGGTAACTTTGTTTCAGAAGAAAGAGCACCCTTGGGTACCCAAAATCCATGACCATCTACTAAAGGTGAAACCTTCACTTCTTCTGCAGACTTGCTTTTCATAGAAGTACTATTGCGCTCAATAAGCATGCATCAAGCTTATACAATGTGCCATATTTGACACCTTTAGCAATCACCATATCACCTCTAACCATCTTGCATCCTTCATCAAAAAATACTACTTGCACACTTGCATCTATTAGTTTTCTCACAGATAACAAATTTCATGCTAATCCAGGGATATGCAACACACCATTAATCCTTTTTATTCTACCATTAGGAAACTTGATTTTAACTTTAGCATGACCAACAATGTCTAAATGAGAATTATCACCCAAGTACACCTTACCTCCATCAAATTCTTCATATTCAAAAAACCAATCTTTATTAAAGTTCGTATTCAAAGATGTGCCTAATTCAATCAACCATGCATCATTACCTACACGAGTTGCGAAAGTTGCAATGAATGTGTTGTCATCTTCCTTCTTGAACTCAAAATCATAATCAAATTTCTTCTTTTTCTTCTTCTTTTCTTCTTTGAATTCCTCATGAACATGTTCAGGCTTATCACAATTCTAGCAAATAACTTTGGACTTTCTAGGAGATTTAGATCTCCCCCTAGAATTGGATTTTTCATGCTTCTCATTCTTCTTTCCTTTTTCCTTAGGTTTTCCATGAACATTTAGGGCCTCCTTAGTAGTGATGGATACCTTCCTCCTCATCTCTTCAAAAATAAAAGAACCCACCGCATCTTTAGTCTTTAAAATAACAAAAGTACTCCCAATAGCCATAACAAGAGAATCCCATGAATCAGGCAAAGAACGAAGCAAGATCTGACATTTCTCCTCCTCATCCATTTTGAAACCAACGGATGCCAATTAAGCCACCAAAATATTGAATGCTTCTAGGTGGTCTGTGATTCGTCCACCCTCTTCCATTCTCAAGGAATATAATTTCTTCCTCAAGAAAAACTTGTTCACTAAAGATTTAGCCTGACACATCTCATCAAGCTTCTTCCATAGTTTCTGTGTAGAGGTCTCGAGGTCATGGACATTAATTAAAAAATAATTTTTCAAACACAATTTGATTAGACCCTTTGCTTTATGGTCCATAACATCATATTGAACAACTTGAGTAGGATCTGCAGGCCTTGAAACATTCTCATCAACAACATTCCACAGATCTTGATCTATCAACAGATCCTCCATATTCAACTTCCACATTTCAAAATTATTTCCAGAAAATTTCTCCACCTCTATTCTCCTTGATGAACTTTCTATATGAAAATTCTTGTAACAAGATCACAAAGTATCTTTTGCACAAGCTCCCACTCAAATCTGGTAACCCACAACTAAAACTAAAGGTGATCAAGCTTTGATAACACTTGTAAGGAAGCTAAGGTAGTGGAACAACTTCCTACACTAATTTTGAGAGGAGAATAATGCAATTTTTTTTATAGATCTTTAATAGTTACAAAAACTTAAACGGAAATAAACATAAATATAATGCATACCATGACATAGTGATTTACATGGGGAAAATCCTTTCGGGAAAAAAAATCCACACTCCAAAAGCCACCCAATATATTATTCAATAAATCACAAAGATTATAATATACTTGCAGAGCAAGCTTCTCACAAGAGTATCACCACTCAGAGATCAAGAGACAACACGACTGCTAACAGACTCTCAGAATACATCACCATCTCTCTACCACAACCATAATACAATGCCTTCATAAAATATAGTTACATTCTAGGGCAAGATAGGCCAACAAAATATCCACCATTAGATCTAAAACCTAATAATTAACGGTCTAAATTGACAATGTATCATTTATTTAATGTATGTCAACCATTTTAGTAGTTTCCTAAAAAAGTTAACAAAAATTGTTTACACGCATCCCACTCCTCCCCTTTTATGCCATTGTATATTACACCTATCGGTATAACTAGGAAATATATATATATTCATATATATATCCTATCAACAATAACCTTTATATAATTGCAATGTTGAGACACATTTTCCCAACATATATAAGAGCTTACGATGCATAAATTGGAAATTTCTAAAACAACTGCCAAATGCTAAACATGCAACATGGAAAGTGCCAAAAATATTGCAAACGCACAACAGTAAGTTTCCAATTGTCACCACATGCTACACTGCAAAATTTGCACTTGCCAAAATAACCACACCTTGAAAAATCACATTCCATGTAAAATCAACACAACAATATAAAAACATTTATGCACAATTCCACCTGTAAAAAACAACTTTCAAACTTGACTCCTCATTCGAATAGAAATTGCAAGTTGTAAATCACAAAACAAAATGAGAAAATTAGCAATATTTAATATTTTAAAAAATAAATTCTTATGGAAAAAACAAAGGTTGAGACATCTTCTTTTTCCAAAATTCTCCCACTTTTCAAACACCTTTGAAGAGTCAATGAAAGTAACAGGATTTAACTGCTAGAGGCCGTGAGGCCCATAGACTTCGAACACCATATGAACTTTTTTGTGCTCACTAGCTTTGTCAATGCATCTGCAACATTCCTCAAGGTGTCAACCTTCTCCAACTTCACCTTTGCATCTTCCACCATGTCATGAACAAAATGAAATTGAACATCAATGTGCTTTGTTCTAGCATGGAAAGTATGATTCTTTGCCAAGAAAATGGCACTCTGACTATCACAACAAATAGTAATCTTCCCTACATCAAAACCAATATCAGAACACAAACGCTTAAGCCAAATGGATTCTTTACAAGCATGAGTAGTTGCCATGTACTCTGCTTTTTTCATGGACAAAGTGACTACAACTTTCCACTTACTCATCCAACTAATTGCATTGACATACATCATGAACACATAGCCATTGGTGGATCTTCTATTGTCAATTTCACTAGCCCAATCTAAATCCACATATCCATGAATACTCATAGAATGTCGAGGTCCATTAGGATAACCATGAAAACATAAGGAATACTTGGACGTATGATGCAAGTCAAACATCAAACTCCAAACATCAATGTGAATATTGCAGCCCCATAAAGAAAATTCATGTAGCTTTGAAACTGCACTCAAAAACTCACGATAGACCCTCTTTTGAAGTTTATTTTGAACCATCTATTGAATTCCTTTTCTATTGAAAACTTGGATATTGAAAACCCCCATATTCATCTACAGGAATGTAAGAAGATAATATTTTTTATCCCAAAAATACCCCCTCGACTTCATAGTTGAAACTCAGAAAAACCCATAAATTCCACATTGTAAAAAAGTTGTTGATGCAACCCAAGCAATTCAAATAAGATTTTTTTTCTCAAATCACAAATTGAGAGTTAGATAAACACATTCTCAATCTTAACCAACATAAATAATTGCAATAAATTCAAATGAAAAAATCTGATTTTTCATTCCAAGCTTCCACAGTTTGGAATAACAAGCTACAGAGAAAAAAAATCATAGCCAAAACTTTGTTACAGGAATGAATGACCTCACAACCACTTTAAATTAGCTTGAAAACTCCACAATCAAATACAAGCAACAAAAAATGTAGCTCCCAATCTCTAATACTTCATTTCTGGATGCTAAGGCATAGTTTCTTTGATTTTTCGCCTCATTTCTCTATCATTTTCTTCATTATGCTTTTCCTTTTTTTTTTCTCAATCTTGGGCATTGCAAATCTCTTCCAAAATTTGCTACCTTGAATAATTTACTCTCCTTTTTTTGGGCATTGGATTCACCCCTCTTCCTCCCCTCTTCATTTCCTGCAGGAAAAATTCAAATTGTTTGCTAAAATTGTCTTTTGTTGTCTCACTCCACTACCTCCATTTCCCAACATCTAGATTCCTTCACCATCAATTAAGAATCACTTTTTAAATACAAATGTGAGTTACAAATTAAAATAAATGTCCACTCACATGCTTGGGCGTTGGATTTTTTTATCCTCCAATTTGTTGAGGAAAAATTCAATTTTTAAGCCTCTACACACATGAAAATTAAGCCTTTGGTGCCACATATCCAATACGTATAAGAATTTAATTTTAAATATGCTATAAATGTGTGAAAAGTGCTCCGAAATCATGCCTAAAATATCAAAAATCAAACACAACCAAAAATGAGAAATTAAAGAAAACACATTTTTTTGGTGTGCACGATTGTCCATGCACTCAGATGCTCCTGCATCAACGTACCCCGCAAATATCTGAACACTCTCTTCAGTGCATCCCAATGTATCCATCTAGGATTAGCCATAAACCTACTAAGGAGTCCCACTGTTTGGGCAATATTTGTCCTCGTACAGACTATAACATACACAAGACTACCAAAAACACTCGCATATGGTACTCTAGTCATGTCCTCCATCTCAGTAGGAGATTTTGGACAATCCTCCATAGAAAGCTTCATCCCATACATTACAAGAACAACTAAATATCTACAAGTTGTCATGCTGAACCTCTCCAACATAGTATTCACATACTTGCTCTAGCTTAACCAAAGCTTTCTGTTAGCTCTGTCTCTTATGATCTCCATCCCCAGAATATACCTCACTGCACCTAGATCCTTCATCTTAAACTGTGTTGACAATTGAGACTTCAAATCTGAAATCAAACTTTTACCATTCCCAAATAACAAAATATCATCTACGTACAATGAAATTATGAGAATGTGACCATTATCAGATTTTTAATAAACACAATGGTTAGATTTAGATCTCAAATTCCCAATGACAACACATAGGTATCAAACTTTTGGTACCACATTCTAGGAAACTGCTTAAGACCATACACAATTTTTTTTAACTTGCAAACCAGATTTTCTTTACCTTTAACCATGAAATGCTTTGGATGTGACATAAATATCTTCCTCCAAGTCACCATGAAGGAACAATGTCTTCACATCCATCTATTCCACTTCTAAATCATATGCTGTTGTAAGTGATAACAAGAACCAAATAGATGTCAACTTCACAATAGGAGAGAAAATCTCACCATAGTCAATTCCCTCCACTTGAGAATATCCCTTAGTGACCAACCGTGTCTTATGCTTCTAAACACTGCCATCTGGACTAGATTTTCTCTTTAATACCTATTTACATCCAACATGTTTCTGTCCTTCAGGAAAAGGTACTAGATCCCATGTATCATTTTCTTCAATGCAACCACTTCTTCATCCATGGATTTCATCCAGGAATATGCATCACTCATACCCATAGCCTCTCTAACAGTCCTAGGCTCATCAGTTTTAACAATCAAAGCAAAAATACAACTGGAATCCAACAAAGAATAACCAAATCTTTCAGGTGAATATCCAAACCTATCAGGTTGTTGCCTATCTCTGGTAGACCTCCTAGATTGCTGAGGTTGAGGTTCTTCTTCTTCTTCTTCATAAATTTCAGAGCTTCTCAAGCTCTCCTCATCATTAGGTTCAATAGGAGTATATAGTTCTTCTTTCATCGGAGTAAGTGGAACTTGAACTACCTCCTTTTGTTTCTCCTCTTTCTCTGGTTGTAGCTCAACTGTGGAAGGTTTCATCTCTCAAAAAATCTCACTTATACTATAGAGAAACTTTTGGGATACTAGATCCCAAAGCTTGTAATCCTTCACACTAACAACATAACTGATGATACATTTAACTGCTTTGTTCTCCAACTTAGACCTTTTATTAATCATCTAACATGAGCGTAAGCTTGACAACCAAATACTCTGAGATGTCTCATTGAAGGATTTTTACTAGACCATGCCTCCATGGGTGTCTTATCAACAAGATTTGATGTAGGAGATCTATTGATTGAATAAGATGTAGTGGCTACAACTTCAGCCCATAACTTTTTCTCAAGGCCAACACCACTCAGCATACTCCTAGCCATCTCCATCAATGTTTTGTTCATTCTCTATGCAACTCCATTTTTCTATGGGGTGTATCGAGTTGTCTTATATCTCTCATTCCCATGCTCCTTACAAAACTTATTGAATTCTACTGAACAAAACTCACCGCCATTGCCAGTCCTCAAACACTTAATCTTTCTACTAGTATGATTTTCTACCAAGGGGTGATCCCACAATAGTGGTTTACAATTTTTGGCCAAAGTGGACACTGAAATAATTTTTTAACTAAATCTTCACTTTCGGCACCTATAGCTAAACCGTGAGGAATTTGAAGATGATGCAAACTAGAGTTTCATGACATTTTGTCGTAGATATTATATATATTTTTTTCAAAATTTTGGAATTAGATTGCACTTATTTTTCCATCTCCCTCAAAACTAGTTTTTTTCAAAAAACAACATTTTTAAAAAGTGACGCACACCGTGATAATGCATAACTTTTTCCATGGGATAAAATTTAATTTCAAATTTAGATTTGTAACTCGATATCTAGTGCTTCCATTTGGTTAGATAGTTTTTATTGAATATTTTTTCTTTAATCAAGTTTTGAAGTCAAACCAATTACTCAGACATAGCATGACCAGTATAATGCGTAACTTTTTTTGTATATATCGAAATTCAATTTTATTTTTGTTCCAAGAATCAAGAACTTCAAAATCTGGTGCAATCATATATTTTTTTATTTTTTTTGATAATCTGCTATTTTTCCACATGTGCAGAACAAAGAGCTTGATTTTTGGTGAAAAATCTATGTTTAATAAAACAAAAAAAAAACATAATAAAACAAAACCATATTAAAATTATAGTCGTTGGATAACTCGTTCCGAGGACTATCTGATTCTAGTTGGGTTTGTGAAGTCTCCTCCATTTTCATCCTCAACCCGAGCTTCGAAGCATAAAAATTTGGACTTTCAAAGTGCCTGAGGGGGAGAATGAGGGCAAGTTCACTTGAACCCTGGTTCGAGTGAACCCCCTTTCCTTTTGCATTTTGTTTGTTTTTTTGGGGGGGAAATGTGGGGCCAATATTTAATGGGTTCGCTCGAACCTACAAGTTCGTTTGAACCTCTAAAACTAATTTTTTTTGCATGGGGTTGTTTTTGGCGAGTTTTCCTTCCTCCATCAAATTGTAAACTACTATTGTGGCTTCACCCCATTGAGGCTTTAAACTTGTTAAATTGACTAAAGACTTCAACTTTTCTTTTGAGAAAATAATGAATGTCCTACTGTAATCATCTATGAAAGAAACAAAATATAAAATTTTTGACAACAAAGGAACATTCACAGGACCAAACACATTTGCATGAACATAGTCCAAAACCCCAGAAGACTTGTGATAACTAGAGTGAAAAGTAACATGGTGTTGTTTTCCATAAACACAATGTTCACAAAAGTTGAACTTGAGATTACAATCATCAAGGCCTTCAACAAGGCTCTTATATTTAAGGGCTCTAAAACCCTTCTCATTGATGTGACCAAGTCATTGATTCCATATCATTGTCTTCTCTGCAAGAAGCTTCATTTCCAAGGAATGAGCACCCTTAGGTACCCAAAATGCATGACCATCAGATATAGCTGCTATAGATTTCTCTACTTGATCTAACGGTGAGGATGAAGAATACAAAGATTTCTTCTTTGGTTTGTCAGAGAAACTATTGCACTGAAAGTGCATGCATCTAGCTTGAAAAAGGTGCCAATCCACACACTCTTAGCCAACACCATAGCTCCTCTCGTCATCTTGTATCCTCCATTTGAGAAAACAACTTGCACTCTCGATTCATTCAATTTACTCATAGAAAGCAGGTTTCGTGCCAAACCTGGGATATGCAATACACCATCAATCCCCTTCACTCTTCCATCAGGGAATTTGATTTTTACTCTTCAACGACCAATGATCTTCAAGTGAGAGTCATCACCCAAATACACCTTCCCACCATCATATTCTTTATAGTTTGAAAACCAACCTCTGTGAGAGGTCATGTGGAAAGAAGCACCCAAGTCTATCAACCACACATCTTCTGATGCATGTGTCACCAAAGCTGCGACAAATGCCTCTGCATCATCTTGAGAGGATTTATTAGAGTTAGAATTTAAGAAACTCTTTTTTTCTTTTTTCTTTTTCTCTTCCTTGCACTCTTTTTTGAAATGACTAGATTTTCCGCAATTCCAACACTTGAAGTTTGCACCATTAAACTTTTCCATTTTAGTTCTACTAGATGTGCTTTAATTTCCATCTCTTTCCTACAACAAGGTCACAAAATACCCTTCTATAATACTTCCACTGAAACTAAGATCAGCTCAAAAAACACTTCAATCCAACAATAGAATCAAAGCTAGCCAGATTTTGATACCAATTGAAAGGAAGTTGGGTAAGCGAAAGCCACTTCCTACACTAGTCTAAGCAAGAGAGAGTTACAAAAATTTCTTAAACACCTTTAACTTTTACAAATTTAGATTCACATACATATCATAAAAAGATAAACAATGAACTCATAACACAAAGATTTATGTGGGGAAAACCATTTCAGGTGAAAAACCCCATAGTCCAAAACATAACCCAACTAGATTATTCAGTAACAAATAAATAGTTACAATATAATTCCAGAACTATGCTCTTGTAGGAGTCTTCACACTTCTCAATTCTGGAGTAATTTTGGCAGCATAACGGTACTTCAACAAAATAGCAACATACAACTCCAAAATATAAGTGCTCAATATATAAGAGCTTACAATGCATAAATTAGAAATTTCTAAAAGAACTGCCAAAGGCTAAACGTGCAACATGGAAAGTGCCAAAAATACTATAGATGCACAATGGTAAGTTTCCAATTGTCACTACATGCCACACTACAAAATCTACACTTGCCAAAATAACTGTACCTCGAAAAATCACATTCAATGTAAACACAACACGAAAATAGAAAAAACATTTATGCACAACTCCACTTGTAAAAAAAAACTTTCCAACTTGACTCCTCATCCAAATAGAAATTGCAAGTTGTAACTCACAAAAAAAAGTGAGAAAATTAAAAATATTTAATATTTAGAAAAATCAATTCTTATGAAAAAACAAAGGTTGAGACACCTTTTTCCAACACACAGTAGTTAGGGGTACGTCCAAATAGTTCTGAACTTGGGTTATTTTGGTGAGATTTAAGATGCATACAAATTCATTTATGGTAGGGAAACATTGTGTTTGATGATATTTATTTTTAATTTCTTCCTCAGGATTTTTTTTGTGCTGCTAAGGGAATTCGACACTTTGATCTTATGTGTTTTTGCTTTTCTTGCAATGAGATAGTATTTTTTTTGGGTGTAGCATATGATTTTTTTGATTGACCTTGGAAGTTATAACAACTTCAGATTGGATCTATAGGGAGACTCTCATTTTTTTCTTAGATCTCCCTGTGTACTTGAACCACTAGGGATTGATGACTGCTCTGGTCCCCTAGATGTTACAATAGGGAAACATAAGATTCAAGGAGACTAATTGGTAATACATTCGACAGTTTAATTTCGAGAGTTGATTTCCCATTTTAAATAATGGAGTTGAAAGAAAAGACCTAATGTATATAATAACTATGGAAACAATTTTTTTTTGTCCCTATGATATCGCTATTCAAAAAAATGAAAGCATGTGAAGTGTACAAGAATCAGGAAGACTTTAAGATAAATCTACCTTCTAAGTTTCACCATTTATGGTGAAGTGGTACGATACTATTATTTATTTATTTTGGTATCTGATAGAGTAGTTTGTGTATCCCTCAATGACAAATTACTACAAAATTAATATTATAGTAAACTATCATAATTAAAATAGAAGTAGATATATTTACAATTACGATTTATTTGATTTAATGGTGTGATATGAGAATAAATTACAAAATTACATCTTCAAATAAATATTTAGGCTCACTAATGGTCAAAATATGTAGAGTAAAACCTACCACATATCACTTATGTATATATATATATATAAAATCCTTACTTTCTTGCAACTTACATCATGCACAAGGTTAAGAGGTATAGTTAAATTATACATAATCAAATATTTTACCATGTACCCATGCACACTCTTATACAATATAATTTAAAATATAGTGAGGAATATAAGCCCTTCCTTTAAACTTACAATGTTACCAGCAATATTGAAAAAAAAATGTTTACATGCTAATGAATACAGACTTGCTCTTTTCATCCTTCCATTTTCAACAGACTACTAACTTCAATATTACAATAATATTTAATGATACAATGAATCACACATGAATTGGTAAGGATTGCTCTCCACCCTACCGTAATGGCATCATGGAGCCTCGTAGGCTCTAGCCATACTCCTGAGCAAGGAAGTCTTTTAGCTCCAAGATGATCAATGGAGCCTTTTCAATTTTTTACAAAGGAATAAAAATAACATAGCACCAAATTTCATGCATCTAGGTTCTCTACTCTATTTTCAACCATGCTCCCTACAACATGTTGCCTTCTTACAACAAATAAACAAAGTGAAATGAAAGTAGAAAAAAAAACTTCTCTTTTCTTTGGATGAGGGGATTAAAATCCTCTTTCTTTCCTCTCCATGCCAAGCCATCTTGATCTTACTATCTCTCAAGAGGGATGACTCCTCTCCTCTTCTCATCTTTTCTTCTATCTCAACTTGAGTTCTCTAAAAGAAGAAGTGGGTAAAACCCCACTCCTTCTTCCTCTCCCAACTATATAGGAGTTTCAACTTGCAAATCTTGGATGGAGAGGTGTGGAGTGTACTTCCCTCCATAAATGAGGGTCTTTCCTCATTAAAAGAGGGGAGCATACACTTGGAAAATCCCTCAATATTTCCACGCCATCTTTTCCTAAAAATTCGTTAATCTCCATTATGAGAGCTTCTCAAGGGCCAAATCATGTCCTAGGGGCACTATTATATGCCTACTTGACCCCTACCACTATGGTATAGACCCTAGGGGGCTTATTTTTGCATCCTAACCAAGGAAATTAACCAACAACCCTCTTTAAAGGCCTATTAAGGGACCCATCCAAATTTCAAACTTTGATAAGGGTTCCTAAACCCTAACCCCACTTACACCCACATGACACATAGTTAAATACCCTCACAACCCAAAACTAAATTATCCCTTTTATATCAACCCTCACCACCTTACCCTACCAACAGATTAACTTTATTTCTTTCTAAGCCCTGAAGGGGTTCAAATTCATAACCACAAGAAGATGTATTTCAATATACTCAATGGTTTTTCCCTTCTTGTATAGACACTCTGCTTTCCTGCACATTACCAATGCAATCGTAAGAACAAATCATATATCACATTAATTTGATAGCTGAAATGAGATTTAATTGTACCACAATTCCATTTACAATTTCAATTCATATTCCCAATTTATGAGTCCCTAACACCTTCACGATAGTGATAATGAAACAAATGTCAAGATGAAATCCAAGAATATGGTCACACAATCACATTATTTATTTCCTATAGTACATCTTACCATATATTTAGGAAAACATATAACAAATTTGGTTTAGTATTAATTGTATACAAAGTGAGGGTCTTACAATATTTGAGTAATAGTAATTACTGGTGATAGCAAGTTCACAATAGAAGCCATATGCACATGATCAATTCATTTAAAAATCCTTAGAAACTTCCATTCAAACATAACTGATTGGGTGTAAAGCTAACATGCAACAAGAAAGGAGGTTTTTTTAGTTGTTGTAGTTGCAAGTTCTAGGTTAAATATGCATGTAAAATGTGGGATCATAGACCGAGCACTTGAGTTGTTTGTCAAAATCCTCCAGCTATGAAAAGGGGGCTCGTAATATATGTATCTTGAGTTTTAAATTTATAAAACTTTAGTATATTTAAAATTCTTGAAACTTGGAAATTATCAAAATGCATAAACAAAATGATTGATTTCTATGAATGAATGAATTAATTATGCATTTTATGGTTTGCAAGTAATTACGAGATTTGAGATGTAAATGGTGTTGGGATTGTAAATGCATGTAGGGAATTATTTTAAATGTTATTTTATTTTAAGACAAGTATGCAAGAATGTCTGGAAGTGTAGGGCATTCCAACATTCTTGGCATTGGGTGTTGAGTAGCAGTGCAAGGTACCCCCAAAAGAGGAACAAAACAAGGTGTTGCAAGTGGAACCAGTGTCATCAAAATCAGACATTGCTATTTGAATTGCTTGCATATTTTTAGTTCTAGAAGAGTAGAGCCAGGGAAAACTCAAGAAAGGGGTGTTGGAGTCAAAAGTGGGATTGCATTGTAATGAATAAAGCAGCACCTTGGATGCCTCATTCAAGAAAAAAAGCAATAGTATGTAAGCAAGTGAAAAAGAAAAGGGTTATTTGGGCATAGTCCTCAACAAGCTATGAATTGCAGTAAGGTGATGTGGTGCAATGCATCCAAGAAAAGGGGTGTAGAGAAAAAGAATCAAGGATTCAAAGGCCGATCCAAGGAGGGATAAGGGATCAAGTGGTTTTGTGGTCTAGTTCTAAAAGAAACATTTGTTGTTGTTGAAGTCATGGGCCGATAACATCTTCTAGAGTGGTATTATGGGATGCCATGCCAAGGTAGATGCTGAAGAAGATGGATCAAAGTCTTCTCTCATGCAGTTGGACTATATGAGGTAGCCGGAGGTAGATCACGAATGAAGTGTTACAATTGGGTCATTATACATTGGAAGGAAAATCTTGTGCATGAGGAGTCTCAGGAGTGCATGGGAGCGACAATGAGGTGAGGTAAAAGCCATCATGGAGAATAGGAATTTTAGTGTTGTGTTATGTGTGTTACTGTAGAAACTAGGTGCCAAGTCAGTGCAAGGAGTGCCAGTTGAGTTGGCTCACTTTGTGTTGTCATCAGATAGCATCCATGGCAGAGTGAAAAGGGTGGATTTGTGCAAGGTGTTTGTGGTTCACTCTTCAAATTGTAAAGGTTGATGCTCATGATAAAATCCTTGTTATGAAGTCAATTGGGTTTGATGTTATAAACCAACAAAAGGTCACATGTCCATCCCAATAATGGGGAGACATAGGAGTCGGCAAAGCCTTGAGTAAGGTATGGTTCAACTATGTAAAGGAAGTGTTTTGGGAGAACGAAACATAATGGGGGACTTGACTAAGAATCAAATTTTAGGGTGTATGACCATGACTGGGATGTGGATTCGAGGTGAAACGGTCTTGAGGTGAAGAAAACTAGGAGAAGGTCGAGCCCTATGGTAGCTTTTTATCAATAGGATTGGACGAGTGTGCAAACACCAAAGGATGTTTGGAAGACAAAGCTAAGAAAGGAAGCTACATTGGAGTCAAGTCGATCCGGATGTCATTGCCAAACAAGGATTCAGTGGCTTCATATGTGAGAAGGGGGAAAAAAAAGAGGTTGGTTTAAGCTTTTGATGTAGGGCTATAGGAAAGAGTGGATGTGAGGTAGGCCATGAGGTAGTGTAGTGGGAAAGTAGAAGAAACATTAAAGGGTCTTAGTTCATTCTCAGGGTTGTGGAGTAATGCAGAAGGTGGGTGTCTTTAAAGACAAGCCCCAAAACAAGCTCAAAGAGTTTGCAATTGTACACCAAGAAGGTGGAAAGTTAACGAAGTACTAAATGATCACCAAACACGAGGTATATGAATGGACACAAGAAATATATCGATGGGAAAATGTTGGGCAATCTATTAAGTTGAGTTGTTGGGGGTAGGAGTGGGCACAATGCGTGCCATGAGGTTAGTCAATAGGCAAGTAGAGTGATGCAACAAGAAGAAGCTATGAAACTAAAAGTTGAAGGTGTGAATTTGGGAAGATGCCAAAGTGTTATGTTGGTTGGTAATGATAGGGTTCATTGGGGTGACTAGGTACTAAAGGCTTGCACAACAGAGGTTGAATTGAGCTTTTGGTGTAGTGCTATGAGAAGGAGTGGTCGTAGGGAATGCCATGATGTAGTTTAATGGGCAGGTAGAAGAAACACCAATAGAGGCTGGGTGCAAGCTCAAGTCGAGAGTTATTATGTTGGTGGTAGAGAAACATAGAAGTCAGTGTTTGGAATAGTGGTAAAGAGAAGGCACTCCCATGTAAGGGAATGAATCAAAGATCCCAGATAGGTCTCTACCAAGGAGTGTTGGATGGAATCAAGCCTAATGGATCGACATCAAGGAAGTTTCCTATTTTTAAGTGGGGAGATAATATGGGGTAGTTACATTTGAGGGGCCGAGTTTGAGTACTCGAGCTGATGTGAAAAGGGGAGCACCCTTGGTTCAAGAGTGTGAAGAAAGGCGTGATGTTCTTGGGGTATGTCGGGCAAGTTGGTAGTGGCATCACAAGCTAGGTCTTAAGTTTGGAACTTGACTTGGGCGAATTTCAAGTCCTATGTGCCATGTACTCACACAACAATGTGTGGAGCCAAAAAGGGGCACACCAAGCCGAGCTCACCTGGGCACTTAATAGGAGTACCTAGGGCGACCAAATGGGAGGAACAATTGCACCAAATAAATCTAGATAAGATGCCCAGGTACTTTAGAACTGATATGGTTCCAAGGTTAAACCAAGTCGGACTATGCAATGTGAGGGCATCAAGGCTCAAAGTGTAGGAAGTCGAGTCATTTGGAATGACATCATTCCGGTATGGGTTTTAGATGAGTGTAACATCATGGGGCATGTTGGACATCATCCAATGCTGGGCACAAAGGATTCATGCTAGGGTATTCATGAGTCTCTATGGGCTATGTTTGGTGTTATGGTGCAGAAGTCATAAATTGGGGTAAATGACCAAGTCTGGTGTGTATCTTATCAATGTCTCAAAATCAGACAAATAGCTTATATAGATGGGTATAATAATTTGAAGGATGAGTGCCATAGGGATGTACTTGGGGTACCTAGAAAGACAAGAACTTATTGGATCCATTGGATTGGCATTCCAAAAACTATTCCTCTCAAGGGTTAAGAAGAGTAACCGCAACAATGTAGCTCACTGAGGAGTTGGTGTTCCTCATGGAATCTTAGGAATGAGGAAGTCCAATTCTACCATCGCTATGAAGGGTGGTGCTTGATGGCAAGCTCAAAGTATCGACCCTTGTGAAGTGGAGTAATAGGGTCTAGTATGGATCGAATCCAAAGCACCTAGTTGAAGGAGTCGAGTACTAGAACTCATCGTGCAATAGGGAAAGGTGAAGAAATAGGATGAGTCCCAACCCAGTGAAGTAGAGTACTTGGGGACTCAACATGGGTCACCTCCGAGGCACACTACTGAGGGAGACTACTGTTGGACTCAACTTAGAGTTGAGGAGCATGGGATGCATGAGTAAACCATCGACCTTAGATTGGTGCAAGAAGGTTTGGAAGTGTAGGGAGATCTGATAGCATCGTGGAAGTGGGTACACGAGGTGCATTCCCAATGTAGGGTGTTGAGTAGTGGTGTAGGGAACCCACAAAAGAAGAATGGAGTAAGGTGTCACAAGTGGAACTGGTGTCATGAAAAATTGGAATCAAAAAGTTCTCAAAATAGTGTCAAGGTGATGTCCAAGGGCAGAACTGAGTTAGTATGGAACACTAGTATCTTAGAGTGGGGACAGGTAAAGAGGAACTCAGGGAGAATAAGTTGTGGTGCAATGAAGAGATGTGGAGTAAGACCTTTATGGAATGAATCAGTAGAGGAGTTGAGTTCCAAGAACTGAGTAGGAGTTCGAATTGGATTGTTCTAGGAACAAGCTACAATAAAGTTGGAACTGAGAGTTCTAGGTCTAGAGTGTGGGATTCATCTATATTATGGGAGGTACAAGGACAACCAACTCAAGGGGGTCACCATATGTGGAGCAGTAGTGAAACCAAGTTCAAAGGAGTGAGTTTGGATAGGTGTCGAGGGCACACATTATTAGAAGGCTTAGTTGAAGCAAGTAGGTGTTCCATTCCGCTGAGCACTTGTGAAGTCAACATCCTTAAGTGGACTCACAACATAGAGAGGTGTAGTCTGGGTGTTCAATATGTGCATTGACCCAACCTTGTGATAGTTAGTATTACATAAAAAATATAAGAAAGTACCATATCAGTTGGCACAGAGCATGGAGCTAACACTAAGATGGAGTCAAGGACTCACTGATATTCAACAAAGTTGGTGTCTGGGCTATTGGATAGCTTGAGCTTGAAATTTGGAGTAAAGCTCCTATAATAATCAGAGAAAGGGTATAATTGTAGATAAAGCTTAAAGCTCCTTGGAGTAAGTAAGGTCAAGGGCCTCACAAGTCAAATAAACAAAAAAAGAGTGGTTTCTCGAAAGGGAAGCACTAGGGCAGGTTTAGGGAGCTTTTCAAATTAAACAAAGAAGTAGTTGGACCTGTAGAAGAACAACTTCACTAGTTCTAGAAGATTAGAGGTTGGGCGCACTCAAGAAAGGGGTGCCAGAGAAAAATGGGCTTTCAGTGGAACTAATAAAGCACTTCCTGGAGGACTTGTTCCCAATAAAAATAAATAGTATGCAAGCCAGTCAAAAACCAAAGGGTCATCTGGGAATGGTCAACAAGCTATGAATTTCAGTAAGGTGATGTGTTGTAGTGCATCTAAGAAAATAGGTGTAGAGAAAAAGAATCAGGGATTCAAAGGTCAATATGAGGAGGGATAGGGGATCAAGTAATTATGTGGTCTAGTTCTGAAAGTGGTGTTTGTTGTTGTTGAAGTAATGGGATGATAATGTATTCTAGAGTGGTATTATGGGATGCCATGTCAAGGTAGATGCTAGCAAAGATGGAGTGAAGTATTCTCTCATGCAGTTGGACTGTATGAGGTAGTCGAAGGTAGATCACAAATGAAGTGTTACAATTCAGGCATTATACAATGGAAGGAAAAAATTGCACATGAGGAGTCTTAAGAGATCATGGGAGTGACAAGGAGGCGAGGTGCAAGTGAACATGGAGAACATGAAGTTTAGTTTTGTGTTTTTGATGCTACAGTAGAAACTGGGTGCCAAGTCAATGCCAGTTGAGTGGACTCACTTTGTGGTGTCATCGGATGGCATCAAAGTCAAAGTGAAAAGGGTGCATTGGTGTAAGGTGTTTATGGTTGACTCTTTAGGGTGTGAAGGTTGATGCTCATGAGGAAAATCCTTGTTATGAAGTTGACTAGGTTTGATGTTACAAACCAGCAAAAAGTTGATTTTCCATCCTAGCAATGGGATACATAGGAGTTGGAAAAGCTTGGAGGAAAGTGTGCTTTGGTTGTGTAAAGGTAATGTTCCAGGAGCATGAAATATAATGGGGGACTTGAGTCAAACTCAGAGTTTAGGGTGTAAGACCATGGTTAGGACATTGATCTGGGGTGAAATTGAGGAGCACAAAGGTCTTGATGTGCAAAAACTAAGAGAAGGCCGAGTCTCATGATGGTTGCTTGTCAATAGGATTGGACGAGGTTGTAAATACCAAAGGATATTTGGAAGACAAAGCTAAGCAATGAAGCTATGACAGAGTTGAGTTGACACATAAGTCATCACCAAACAAGGGTTCAATGGCTTCAAATGTGAGAAGGGGGCACAAAAAGAGATTGGTTTGAGATTTTGGTGCATTGCTATAAGAAAGAGTGGATGCAGGGTGGGACAAGAGGCAGTGTAGTGGGAAAGAAGAAGAAACAACAAAGGATCTTGGTGCATTCTCATGGTTGTGGAGTAATGCAGAAGGTGGGTGTCTTGAAAGACATGCCCTAGAACAAGCTCAAGGATTTTACAATTGTATATCAAGAAGGTGGAAAGTTGATGAAGTATTGAATGATCACTAGACATATGAAGTGTATTAGTGGGAAAATGTTGGGAAGTCTACTAAGTTGAGTTGTTCAGGGAAAGAGTGGGTGCAGGGCATGTCATGAGGATAGTCAACAAGAAAGAAGAGTGATGCAACAAAAATAAGCTACAAAACTGAAAGTTGAAGGTTTGAATTTGGAAAATGTCAAAGTGTTATGCTCGTCTACATAATAGAGGTTGGATTGAGCTTTTGGTGGAATTCTATGAGCAAGAGTGGGTACAAGGTGTGCTATGAGGTAGTGTAGCATGAAGGAAAAAGAAGCATCAATAGAGGATAGGTTGAAGCTCAAGTCGAGAGTTGTAATGTTAGGGGTAGAGCAATGTAGAAGTCAATGTTTGAAATAGTGGTGAAGAGAAGGCACCCCCATGCAAGGGCATGAACAAGAGATCCCATATAGGTCTCCGATAGGGTGTATTGGACGAACTCGAACCCAATGGATAGGCATCAAGGATGTCACCTATTTTTAAGTGGGGAAGATTATAGGGGGTAGTTGTATTCGTGGGGTTGAGTCTGAGTACTTGAGCCGATGCAAAAATGGGAGTGCCCTAGTTCAAGAGTCTGAGGCGAGGCATGATATTCTTGGGGTATGTCGGGCATGTTGGTAGTGGTATGGCAAGTTGGGTCTTGAGTTTGGAACTCAACTTGGGCGAGTTTTTTGAGTCCTATGTGCCATGTGCTCACAGCAGAATGTGCGAAGCCAAAACGGGAACACCAAGCCGAGCTCACTTGGACACTTATCATTAGTACCCAAGGAAAGAAAATAGGAGGAAAAAATTCCACTGTGCGGATATGGTTAAGATACTGAGGTACCTTGGAACTAATTCCGTTCCAAGGTTAAACCAAGTCGCACTATACGACGTAGTGACATTGAGGGTCAGAGTGGGAAGCTAAGTTGTTTGGAACAACACAGTTCCTGTGCAGGTTGTAGAAGAGTGTAATACCATGGGTTGAGTTGGACATCGTCCAATGTTGGGCACAAAGGAGTCATGCCAAGGGTATGTGTAAGGCCCCGCCTTGTAAGGAAACCTTCCTACTCACATGAAACTCCTATCCATAATAATCATGGTCATCCCTTGTACGTAGGTAGATCAATAAATTGCATGTTATGATAATACTTGGTTTGTTTGGTTATCGTCTTAGTTGTTGTTATAACCTATCATAATATAAGTAGATATTGCTAATTATCAGCTCAAGGAATGAAAAATAATTTCTATTTCAAAACCATGCGTTATAAGGATTAGATTATTAAAATAAATGATAAAGAACATCCTATCTATATATAATATATATATAGACTATGTTGATGAGTATATATATATATACCAAAAGTAGGGGGTATGTCACTGACCACTGCATATTGGGGTAATTTTATGTGAGGTAATATTGGTATGAATGTTATAATGCAAAAGAAGCATTAAAATAAACATCAATGGTAACAAAAGGAGTGGTCTTAATGAATTTAATCACAATGTTAATATTCAGTCATAGGGTGATGTTATTAGGTGTAAATATAATTATGTGAAATTTTCACATAATGGTCTTGGTATTATAAAATTGGAATATTAATGCTCATATGTTTTAATATTAATAATAGAGAAAAGGTTGAGATCCTTTAGAAATACAAATATTTTCATTAACGCTAATGACAAGTAATATCAACACTTGCATAATGGATAACCTTCTTATTACTAGGGTGGAAATCTTTGTTGGAAAAAGTTAACAAATGTTATTTTAAAATAACCGTTTTGCCACCATTTAGTGGTAATTGAATTTATTTTGAAATAAGATAATGGCCTTTAATTGCCTGACTGTCCATCAAATTCCTCGAACATTGAGTGTTTTGTATACTTGAGTTTAAATGTGGAAAGGCAAAAGCATTGAGCAGGTTGGTAAATCATAATGTCATAGTTCATCTTCCCACTGCCCCATATAACTATAAGATGGTGTGCCATATCAAGCTAGAAGATATCATTGCAAGTTAGCCAAGCAGTCATTTCAAAAATTAATTGAGCAACGATGAATCTTCTTCTTGATACACTACAGGTGTGATAAATGGTAACAAAATTAGGGGGGATGGGATGTTTGATGTAGATTGAAATAGGGGTTGTAAGTTAACCTAGAAGGAAAATTTATGAAGGGCACGAAGTAGGCAGGTTACTTTTCACGTTTCTTTTCCAGCAGAAATTGGATGTTTTATCCCTTCAATACAGAAGGTGACAGATTGAAGAAGATCTGCAGGAAGGCTATCAATTGGGAAATTAAAACGTGGGAAACTCGCCATATTTTAAGTTGGCCGCATTATGCTCAATTGCAGAGAAATTAATGTTTACACACAATCACATTGATGATATATGGGTAGTTGAATAAATGAAAGGGGAGGCAAATGGGGGAATGGATCGTGGGTTTTGGAGTTAAAAGTCCTTTTTGCATTTAAAACAGAGGAAAAGAGTGGTTGAAAATGGACCTCCCACTTTAAACACCAGGGATGGCTCTCGATTGTGAGAGGGGATTGATAGGATTTTAATGTGTTTTCTACACCAGTCAAGATGAATGATAAGATATGGATCACTCTCTGGAGGAAAAATTAGTTGATTCGGTTTTTATGAAGAATGGTTCACATTCATATATATTTTATGAGAATGAAACAACCAACATATCAAATGCAAAGGGGCGACATAAGTTCTACATTTCTGGGCATTTTTATACACAACTGTGATTTAGTTTATGAATGTTGAGACCATTCAGGTGCCAAAATCTGCTAATGTCCAGGTCAAAAAACTGTAATTTAATTTATTAATATATTCTTGTGTGAACAACAGTCTGTTATATTGGATTTTATGAGTTTGATGAATAAAAGAAATGTTTGGCTTAACGCGATCGGTTCAGATTTTATCTTGGCATCACATTTTGGATACATGTCTGTAAAAACATTGTGAAATACCCTTCTTTCACTTATCTCCTTACCCTGTTTCGAAGTGCCCATTTTGGCTTAGGCGAGTAGGACATGGGCAAAGGTTGAGGAGCTCAGCTTCACACTTGTCGACTACATTTTCCTAAAAGTTTTAAGAGCATTTTCAAATATAATGGTTGACTAATATCATTTAGTTTCTAAAATCTTGGTCAAGAAATCTATCTTATTCGTAACCTGCAATCATGGCATTCAATGAAACCAAATTTTCTTTGAGGCAACTTGTCAAACAGTTCATACACCCGGTCTATGCTATGAGACCACATTTATTTGAGGCATTCTGTCAAACAATTTGCGCACCTTGTCTCTGTCTCTGCATTTTTGATGAATTTCTTTAAGGCATTTTGTCAAACAGTTCGGGTGCCTTGTCTTTGCCTCCGCATTTTTGATGCATTTTGTTGAGGAATTTTGTCAAACAGTTCCCATGCCTTGCCTTCTCTTCTGCGTTTTACATAAATATCTACCAGGGAAATTGCAACTACAACATTTGACAAATTTCCCCATCCTTTATGCTTGATGGATTTTCTTACCTTGTAGCAAAGCTCCCATTTTGGCGCACGTAGTGAGGATGCTGGAAAAAGTTGCGGGATTCGCCTTTACACCTGCACTAACCCAATTATTGCATTATCTTTTAGCTTTGTGGAGAAGTAAACTTAAGGGATTAAGTACATAAGATATCAAAAAGGGTTAAAATATTAGGGCATATATATGCTTTCTAAAAACATTGTGAGTACAAATATGATGATTTCTAATACCACTCAAATAGTTACCTTAGACATATGATATGGAGATTTAGGAGATCATTACAAAATAAAATTACTAATCGTTTAAACTTACCATACATACCTTGTCCAACCTATGATTTTGTTGGGGTTGCTTGTTTTGATTTGATGATTTATTATTTTTTCTTATATAAACCAAGGGCTGTGAATATGATTATTCTTTTGTTCATTTCTTAAACCAATGAAATTTTATGAAGGATTTCTTAATTGTTTTTTTTTCTTTTTATAAAAAATTTAGGAATGCATTGTTTAATGCTATTGATACTTTGTGAGGAATTGATATTTTTCAAAGCTTTCTTTATGTGGACAAAGATTCTGGCACCACAAGGCTCTCTAACACTTCTAAGGTTTTTCACCTAAAATGAGAGAGGTAGGCCAAAAATTGCAATGTCCCCACTCGAGACTAATGCAAATATGAATGAAATATGCCTAAATGCAATAAAATGAAAGCTATTGATTATTAATGCAAAATTAATGGAATGCAAAATGTTTGAAAACACATTGTGATATGCAACATAAACTAAATGACCTAGAAATGACCATGAAACAAAACATAAAACTGTAGAATTGAAGAGGTGCACCTATAAATGTGTTGTAGATTGGAATGGAAACTGGAAATGCTATTGAACCTAAAATTTTGACCTACTGGGACACTTACGCCATTTTGGGCGACTTAGTCCCAAATTTGGAAAACTGCACAAGAGCCCATTTCAGCCAAATGGGTATCTAGATCTATAGAAACTATTGAAAAATAGGTACAGTGGGACTAAGTCGCCATTGATGGTGACTTAGTCCACTTTGGCTTTTCTAAAAGTCCAAAAGTGGAAACGAAAGCTCTCGATTTGCACTTTTTGTTCCTCTAGGTATTTGGATCTAAAAATTCCAAATTAGGGTATGTAAGTGACATTTTATGGATATTTTGACCTAGCCAACAAGGAGATGTCTTCAACAAGTTTGAAACTTATTCTTCAATGATTTCTAAACCTTCAAAGTACCTAAATCTACAAACACACAAAGAAAGAAATAAAAATGTTGAATGTTAGGGAATAGGGGTTTGCCTTGGTCAAACCCCTTTTAGGTAATTAAACCAAATGAGGAAATGAGATGAAGCATGAACATGAAATGAAGGGGTTAGAAATTTTTTATGATGATAGATCTTGAATTTCTGCAACAATGGATGAAGAATCTGCTCTTGAATGCCTTAGGAAACTATCTTGATGACTTAGAATGCTAAAACCCTAGCTTGCTTGACTTGAGATGGATGATGAATGATGAATGAATGATGAATTAGTTATGATTTAGGGTTTAGAAGCTTATTTATATATGCAATCCATCTAAAATTCCCATTAATTTGATCCCCAAGGCCGACATGAAGGAAAATTAAATTTAAAACCCAAATTTTCCCGCTCTAACCTCAAAAATCACCCAAATGGGTGACTTGGTCTCATAGGGGCTCTTTTGCTAGCTGGATTGTCAGGAAGTGAAGAAATCAGGTTTATATGATGATTTAGATGGGTCTTTGATCAAAACAAGCTCCAGAATGCACATAGGAGCCTTTTAATGATGATGTAAAGGGAAATTAGGGCTAGGGACACAAATTTCAATGTGAAAGTGTGATTAAATACACTTTACATCATTAAAATGAGGTCCACATAGCCTAGAAAGACACACCATCCAATGTGAATGTGTAAGAAACATTACAACACTAGATTAAAATTAGGTTTAATTTACAAGCCTTGTAGATTAATGTGAGAATGCAATTAACTATATTTTACAATGTTGAATTAAGGGAAAGATAGGTCCATTATGCTTAAATGATCAATAAAAGTCTAGAAAGTGTGAAAGTATTTTACAACACTTTACAACACCTTTACAAGACATCTATAAATGCATTTCCAAGGGTCCAAGACCTAATGTGGATGTGTAAAACACCTCACAACACTAGAACGAGGTGATATTAAGTCCAATCTATCATTAATTTCTTCCAAATCAAGCAAGGAAAAAGGGATACTTTTTCGGTGTCCACATTTAGCTCCCACTTTAGTGAGAGAATGAACTTGCTTCAAACTCACACTAAAGTAGACATTCAAGAAGGGTCCAATCGTACCAAATGTGGATGGTCTAGGATAATAAGATCAAAGGAGGTTGCGCAAGCTGCTAGTATCCAAGATCCTTAGTCAAACCAACATAAGCACAAAAGGACACATACACGATCATGCAATAGAAAGAACTAGAAGGAAGAGAAGAGCGAAAAATAAAAAGGTGGATCAAGGTTTGACTATTTGTCCAGCACGATGAGGATCAGATCTGGGTTGTTTGTCCAAAAATGCATACTCACTCTGATGCGACAAAATTCTAGGTTGTCTATTGGGTGAGAAGTCTTAAAAGGTGAGACACATACAATCGATATGTTCTCACACACACATGAGTGGCTATGGGGAAATTCATGCCTTAGAATGGGCTTCCCACTCAACCATACCAAAGTTATACCTCTTGATAACTTTAATAAGGTGCCACACAAAAATGATCTTCAAGCTCTATGAGATAAGAAATACTTCATATGCTTGAAACTCATAGACATTGTAAATGCAAGGAATGTTCAAAGGGATTTTGCTTAGTTCGTGCAAGGTCTCATCTTAGGTCCAACATTGTGCCTAATGTTTCCAAGAGAGGAAAAGTGCAGATGGTCTCATCTTGTTTCCAAGAGAGGACAAGTGCAATGTCTCATCCTGGGAAACATTGTTCCTAATGTTTCCAAAAGAGGAAATCGCAAGAAAAAGAAAATCACACAATGAAATGTGAATGTCGATGTATGCCCCCACTTTAAAGTGGTTGCAAACACCATTACTGTGAGTAATTGATTTAAAGTAGAAAAAGACACGAGAGATTACTCGAAAAGCCCTATGCCAAGTCCTATGTTTCCAAATGAAGCTACATCATGAAGAAGGTAGTATATCATAGGCGAGCCAAATTGAGACATGTTGTCCACATCCCAAGCTTGCTCTTTATGTTCATGAAAGGTTAATGGCAAGCCAAAAGAGGCAACGAAAAGTGACATATGGGGATAAGGCTAACTAACCCCTTGCCCCCACTTAGTGTAGGACAAGGGTGAGCCGGGAGGATTTATAAGATGTATGCTAGAGTGAAAATTAGTATCGATTAGAGGAATGAGGTTCCCCCACATAAGGAAGAGCACCAAACTCCTTAAGATGTTGGATTTTAATACTCAAAGCCGTACATTCATTAGTAGAATGACTGTGGACTCTGTGATATGCACAAAATGAATTTCTTTTGAGTTCTTGGAGGAAGGGATATCAAGTGATCTTAGAGGAGTCTCGACAAGATACCCTCTTGATCAATGGCAGATGTTCCATTATTATGCAACAAATATTCCTCTAGCTTAGTACAAGATGTCATATCTATGTAAGACTCCATAGATTGTGAGATTTTGTTCTCTCCTTTACAGGAGGGTGTAAAATCTAACGAACTCAAATCATTAGCATTTTGCGAGATGACATTGACATTAAGTGGAGATTTCTTTGTTTGTTTCATTTCTTGCAAAGGATAACTTTCAAGATCACTAGTGTCTATCAGTTCAAGATGCACTACTGTTAAAGTCATCTTAGAAGGATGGTTTGTGATAGTGTTGATGTTGAATGAAGGCTTTTTTATTTCTATCAAAGGACAATAACCAAGACCATGAGTCATTTCTTGTGTATTAGGTTTGATGGGGACACAAATACCTTGTTCTCTAGCACCGCATACTTTTCCACTATATATCCAAGTTGTTTCATAAGCTCATAACCTTTTCCATAAAGCTTTTTCATTATTTTTGGATCGGGTGGTTATTTGTTGTTGTGTTCTTCAAAGTTTGTGGTGTAATTTTTTTTTGTATGTTTTGAAGTGGTTGAGGTGGATGCTTGTGAAGGGTCTTCTAAGTTTTGTGTTGACATGACTGTTTTTGTTTCCCTTGTCAGAATCCTTGTTTATGATCTTGTACTCACCCATGAATGTATGTTCAAAATCTAAGGAACCCCAATTATCTTCAAATAGCTTCATGACTTGTTCAATATGTTGGTGCTTGTCTTGTTGTTGGATGGGTTCCACTTGCATAGTTAGTGACACTGTGTTTAAATGATTCGATTTGTTTTTCTCAATGTTTAAACAACTATTTTGGTCAAGGTCAACTTCAAGTATGCGCACTTTGTTGTTGTAAATTTATTTCATTTTATGATGAAGAGTGGAAGGCATGCCATTCATTGCATGAATCCATGGTCTGATTAAAATGAGATTATATGAAAGATCATTAGGCATAACATGGGTTGGTGTGTCTAATGTAGCATGCCCAACTATAATAGGAAAAGTGATCACACCAAGCGGTTGTTTTCCTACATTGTCAAATCCATGGATAAACAAGGAATTAGGTTGAATTTCTAATTTATCCACATGAAGCCTATCAAAAATATTTACACTACACACATTAAGGGTTGAGCCATTGTCAACAAGGGTTCGCTTTATCCCTATTCTTTTGTATTGAGATATTATTATGAAAGCAACATTTTGTTTTTGCACTTCCAAAGGGGGGAGTTCACTTTGGTGGAAAAAATGTTAGCATTCAGTCCTTGAATTAAGACTGCTATGTCATTCGGTTGCACATTAGAAGGGATAGGAACTTGTGTTAAGGCCGTTTGATGCATAGTGTAATAGTTAGGTGAATTTTGAATTAAATCCCATAGGAATATCTTTACAGGAGTATTCTTAAGTTGTTCAACAAGATCATATTCCTTAGTATATGAAGTTAATCTAGGAGCACTAGGAAAAATGGGATTAGACAAAGGTAATGGTGCTGGGGTTGGTTGACTGGGTTGTGGATTGTTTCTAGTGTTATATGTATGAGCAACGACATTATGACTCAGCTATTGTGACACATTATTCTTAGGTGGGTAAATGATAAGTTTGAGTTTATTGTGAGTTTGAGGTTTGTGTGATGGTGGGTAGAGAATTAGAGGATTCTTAGGATGTCTTATGGGGTATGTAGTAGGTCCATTAATAAAGGGGGATCTTGTTGGCATATGGGTTCTAGTGTTTTCATTGATGGAAACCTAAGTCATTATTCCAGTCCGCAAATCAGAATTTGTTCCTACAGTATGGCGGAGTGAAGAATCGAGTTTTACTAGAAGTGAGAATGAAGAATAGGGTATCTGGTTAGTATGTCGATCCATATGCTTCACCAGATTATCATTTTAGGTTGTGGATCTTGGGGAAGGTTTTTGAGCATCTATTTTATCTTATTGTTTGTTTTGTGCTGTCGCATTAATTGGTGTATGAGTTAGGAGATCCGATAGGATGATTTTTTTCTATTTTATTTGCTCATGGTGGCTGACTTGGTGAATGTAGCATGTCGCAGATGTATAAGGAGTAATTGTTTAATTTTTTCTTGTGTTGGATTTTTTTTTTTTGGGTCCCAACATAACATTAGCCGAATTTGATGGGTGTGCATTAAATATAATTTTTGATTTGAGCCGACCATTGGAGAACTTTTCATATTTCATTGAAGCCAACATGAAGCGATTGAAATCCTTGATAGCGGATATATATGTGAGTTCGGGTAATTCATTTTGGTGTGTGAATAGGTGTGAAGAGCAGATCAGATGCATGTGTGAATATCAAAAGATTAGTTGAGCAAATTTTTCTTGTGTAGAAGAGGATTTTTGTGAAGCAAATTAAGGCAGAGCAGAGTGAAGTGCAAAATCAGACAGAAGGTTCAAAATCTGATCTATGAGCTTCACCAGAACTGATACCAGGCATTTGTAGATGCTACTTTCTCAGTTGAACCTATTTTTGTAATCCAAACATTTTGTAAGGAAGTGAGCCTTCCTTATTTTGAGCAGTGAGCTCTAGGAAGTGTGCCTGAATGCATGTGCATTCCCCTTTTCTTCATAATTTTAACAGAGTATAAATTGTGGATTAATCTCCACAGTGGTTTTTCCCCTAAGAAGGTTTCCACATAAAAAATCTTGGTGTTATGGTGTTTTGATTGTCTTCTTCTTGTGCTTGCATTTTTACTTCTGTTGAAATGCTGTAAATGGATTAAGATCTAAAATGAAATTTAATTACTATTGAACACTGATTCACCCCCCTCCCCTTTTAGTGTTCCTTGAGTCCAACAATTGGTATTAGAGCAGGTTGCTCTGAAGAAGTTTTAAAGCTTGAGGCGAATCTTGAAATGCAATGGACTTTAGTAGTCTTCAATAGTAGCTTTTGGTGGCACTTGATGATCTTGATCAGTCTAAAGTAGAAGTCATGAAATTAAAAGAAAATCTTGAGGATGCTGAAAAATTCATTCAATCATTGAAGGATAAAATCAATGAGTCAAGAGAAAAGAGGAAGGAGCTATGTGATCAGCTGAAGCAAAAAGAAAGTAAAAGCCTAGAAGATGTTTACCTAAATTAGACCCTAAACGAAATAATTGAAGAATGTGAAAAGCTTGTTAGAGACAATGCTACTCTAACGCTTGAGATGGAATCTATGGTAATGAAGCAAACTAAGGAGATTGAAGAAAGAAAGAAGAATGAGGAGAATCTGTACCAGTCCTTAAAAGAAAGATTTGAAGAATGCAACATAGTTAATAGTGGATTCTTTCAGCTGGAGATTGAACTGCAACAATCTAGAAATAATGAATAGGAGCTTGAAAGACAGATAGTTATTCTCAGAGATGAAATCACTACTGCAAATGAATACATGGAGAAGTTTAAGATCATTTTTGATAAGCTTGATGAGTTGACTAAAGGACAAAAGGATGCAAATGACAAGCCAGGTCTTGGATATGAGAAGGGAGAAAGCTCTGGATCTTAACATGAGGATTCCAGACAAAGAAATCAGACGAACAAAGGAAGAAAGTATCCGATAAGACAACCCAATGCTCAAAATTTTAATGGTCACTGCTTTCCTTGTAATAAATTTGGTCATATGGCTTCTTAGTGTAGAAGTAAATTAAATTCAAGCAATCCATCATTTCCCGGTCAGTGTTTCAGTTGCAACAAGTTTGGTCATAAGTCAATTGAATGTAGAAGTATGTTTGTCGGTGTAAGGAATGTTAAATGTCACACCTGTGGAAGATTTGGGCATATTGCTAATAAATGCAGATCAAGAGGAAACCAATGGAGTGAGTGGTCTAGACAAAGAAATCCTATGTGTTATAATTGGAACATATTTTGTCACATTGCAAGATTTTGCAGGAATAGAAACATGGTTAGAAGAGGTCCGGTATACAAAGGCATAATTTCACAGAAAAATGATAAAGGAAAAGGGAAAATGACAGTGGAAGAGATAAGAGATCAGATGAAGAAAACATGGGTAAGGAAGAGTGAATTTGATGAAGGAAATAAGCCCGCACCGGAAGCAGGTTCCGGTAATTCCTCCAGAAATTGATCTTAGGCCATTGGCCTAGGGGGAGTTCAAGAAAATCCTTTGTCCCCCTGTTAGTAGTTGGAACTAGAATGCAGTAAATTGTCAGTAGTTGTGCTAGTGGTTTACAATTGTATCAGTGGTCATTTATGCATAAATTTGAGAAGTAGAAGGTCCGTAGATGAATTTTTCTTTTTTTACTGTCTGAGAAAGCAGATTATCTGAAACACCTAGGGAAAAACATTTAATGCGATAAAGAGGTTAGGTGTGCGAGTTATAAAAGGGTATTTGGAACCCTCATTTGTCACCGTGCATTGAAGAAAAACAAAAGGAGAGCCTCTGCAATATAATTTTGAAGAAGTAAAGACATTTTGGTGGCGAATTCATCATGTATTTAAGATTCTCACTAAATTTGGTGTTCGGTAGAAAACTTGTTCAATACGGAAGGAAAAATGAAGCAAATCAAAGGAATTGTGAATTTAGATGAATACAATAGTGAAAATATTAGGGATGTGAGAAACATGTTGCCGGCTGAGGAATTGAAATGGCTTGAAGGTGTGAAACAGATAAGTTTGTACATTTGGAGTGAATTTCCATACTTTGATAACATGGAAGTCGTTAGGTTTATCTTGAACATATTGAATGATGACATTCTAACTCTGGATAAACCCTATCACATTTGGAAAGAGGTAATCAAGAATTTAATTGGATTATGCAATGTTGGGGATATTCCAAAAAATAAGTCAATTCAAAACAAGGAGGTCGAAACCCTAATCGGAGTAACAGGAGATCAAAGGGCTTTGATAATTTTGACGATCAAAGATCCGATAACAAAGTACATTGCACATGGAATTTCATACAAAATATTTTTCAGAAATAGGGAAGGCGCAACTTCGGCAGGCACGGTTTATATCTCTCATAAAATGATAATGGAGGATCATGATTTTGATCTATGTGGTTTGCTAAAAGATCAATTGATGGAAAATGAGCAACTAACAAAGGAGGTAGATTACCCCTTCAGGTTTGGTACCTTGGTCATATGTCTTGTGATGTATTTTTTGAGTTGCTTTCCGTAGATCGATAATGTTGTCTAGAAAGAAAATGAATCGGTTTGTAAATAAATTTTTGAACACTCTAATACTTTGGAAAATTGTGAGCAAGAGTATGCAAATTTCTTTAAAGAATTGCTAGGGAAGTTTGGAGCAATTAGCATTACCATTCTAGTAAGAGAACTTGAAGTTGGATCTTCTTCCGATGAATGGAGAGGATGAAGAAAAGAGCACAAGATATTTTTGATTACACTCCTTCGGCACACCAAAACTCCAAAAATTGAAGGAAAAAGTAAAGATCTAGTGATTGTGGACATACCAGATGAAGAATCCATTGAGTAAACTCTAAGAGAGGAATTGGAATCAGTTGAAATGGATGTAGTTATGGTAGAAGGAAGTGAAGAAGAAGGTGTTTTATCGAAAGAAAAGATACTGCATATTGTTCAGGAGAAAGATGGGATGCAAAAAATTGTAGACATATGTTCTGAGAGACACTCTTATGAGCGGGACCTGATTGAGAGCACACTAAGTACTTATTTTGTGCATAATACCATTGGTTTGGAGAATTTGCAGAATGTGTTTCCTGAATAGATGATTGAGTGCATTGAGGATGCCATAGTCTTTGAGTCTCAGGACAAGAAAGAGGGAGAAATAATTCTACATCTGAAGGAGCAGTTTAGGCTATCTCTCACCAAACTAAAAAGGAAAATGAATGTGTTGAGGCCATGCATAAATACAACCAATAACATCTACAACTATTGTCTTCATTGGCCTCATGCAGTTGGAAGATACAAAGATAAGTTGGAGCAGATTGAATTTGAGTTGAACAAAATAGGTCTGGATTATAACATGTTTCAGGATCAGGATGGTGTTGTCAAGAAAAGGATTCAAGTGTTGCAGTCTGAGCAGACAAAAGTTCTGTTCACTAGAAACAACCTTGTGGACGCCTTTTGGAAGGTGAAGGATTTAACCGAATGCAAATTGGATTAGTTGATTGAGGATCTGAGGAAAGGAGAGAAAATAGAAGAGGCAATCGCAATTCTGAAATCCCTTATCTAGATTATCAACCAGACATCGGAGAACAACAACATGATCATAATCATTGGGATTGTAGTGGAAGCTTGGAGGATATTTCTTCCATAAATGAAAGATAAGTACAAGATAATTTTCTGACTCGAGTAGCAGTTGTACTTCTTCAAGTTTTGATCAAATTTTTGAAAGGGAGAGAGAGTGCAATGAAAAATATGTTTGTCATTGATGTCAAAGGGGGAGAGAGAGCAGTGAAAAATGCTTTATCATTCAAAAGTGGAGTTGTGTTTTGAAATTTTGAACTTTGGCAGCATAAGCATATTGGTTCCGACACTTAGTCATTTTTCACTAAGTGTTTCCATCAATGCCCAAGGGGGGATTGTTGGCATATGGCTTCTAGTGTTGTCATTGATGGAAACCTAAGTCATTATTCCAGTCCACAGATCAAAATTTGTTCCTACCGGAAGGCAGAGTGAAGAACAAAGTTTTATCGGAAGTGAGAATGAAGAACAGGGTATCTGGTTAGTATGTCGATCCGTATGCTTCACTGGATTATCATTTTAGGTTGTGGATCTCGGGGAAGGTTGTTGAACATATATTTTATCTTATTGTTAAGTTTTGTGCTGTCACATTAATTGGTGTATGAGTTAGGAGATCTGATAGGATGATTTTTCTGTTTTATTTGCTCATGGTGGTCGAGTTGGTGAATGTATCATGCCATAGATGTATAAGGAGTAATTGTTTAATTGTTTCTTGTGTTGGAAATTTTGTTTTGGGTCCCAACATAACATTAGCCAACTTTGATGGGTGTGCATTAAATATAATTTGTGATTTGAGCCAACCATTAGAGAATTTTTTATTTTTTGCTGAAGCCGACTTGAAGCGATTGAAATCCTTGATAGCGGATATATATGTGAGTTCAGGTAATTCATTTTGGTGTGTGAATAGGTGTGAAGAGTAGAGGAGATGTGTGTGCGGATATCAAGTTGAGCGAATTTTTCTTTTGCAGAAGAGGATTTTTGTGAAGTGAATTAAGGTAGAGAAAACGAAGTGCAGAATCAGACAAAAGGTCCAGAATCTGATCTACGAGCTTCACTGGAACTGATACCAGGAATTTGTAGATGCTACTTTCTCAGTTCAACCTTTTTTGTAATCCAAACATTTTGTAAGGTAGTGAGATTTCCTTATTTTGAGCAGTGAGCTCTAGGTAGTGTGCCTGAATGCATGTGCATTCCCTTTTTCTTCATACTTTTAACTGAGTATAAATTGTGGATTAATCTCCACTGTGGTTTTTCCCCTAATAGGGTTTCCACATAAAAAATCTTGGTGTTATGGTGTTTTTATTGTATTCTTCTTGTGCTTGCATTTTTACTTCTGTTGAAATGTTGTAAATGGATTAAGATTTGAAATGAAATTTAATTACTGCTGAACACTGATTCACCCCCCCTCTCAGTGTTCCTTGAGTCCAACATATCTAATAGACATTTGCGCATTCATAACTTCAATAATCTTGGTTTGATGTATCTCTAATAAAGGGAAATCTAGAATCACCTTTTTATCATTATCTAAGGAAGACACATTACTATTGTTGCCATTTTCTAATACCATGATATTCTCCCTAGGAGGAGAGTTTTTAGGAGAACTAAAAATCAAATGTTCTTGACATTCATAGATTGGTTCTTTTAAAATGACTTCATCACAAGTAGGGGAATGATAAATGGTTGAATTATCTTTCTCAATAAGGGTCTCCTTAGGTGAAAGGGGACAACTAAGATTCTCATGACTCTCATTGGTTGTGTTTTCTAACATCAAAGCATCTTCCTTACAACTAGGGGAGATACTAGGATAAGAACAAGTATGATTATCATGATCATGTATGAATTCATTCCTTTGTTCGCTAATGTCTTCCAAAAGAGGGTTGTTATAGACCTTAAAGATTTGGTCATCTAACACCAACATACCCTTGTCATTGATAATCTCATCTTCCTCGAAATCACTCTCACAAGCCAAAGGAGAATGAAAATTAGGTAAGGTGATGTTTAGGAATGTGTCTATGATTTCATTCTCTTGTGCTAAAATATCTTCCCAGAGGGGATGAGGAGAAGGAAAAACAAGATCCTCATGATTCTCAACAATTGTATCTTGTTTCGCTAAGATACCTTCGTCATTAAAATAAGAGGTATCGTGAGAAAAACAAATATGATTATCATGATTATCTATGTTTGTATGTTCTTCTATCACATCATCCACACAAATACGAGAGATAGGAGAGGTAGTAAGTTTAAGGAAAGTATTACCATTTTCACTCTCTTGCACTAAGAGACTCTCATAACTAGGGAATGCATTGAATGAATGATTATCATGTTTATTTACTAACTTGTTCTTTACAAACTTGGATAATATTGAAACTAATATTTTGAAAAAGTAATTTATGCAAACTTGAAATGCAATGTAAGGATGTAAAATGAGATGCAATTCTCAATTTTCAAGCAAGATAATTTTCTTGTTACACAATGCAATGATCTAAAAATGAAATGTTGTGAATGCAAAATTGAAATTAAGCAATGCATGAAATGAGCCAAATTAAGCTAGATTTAGTGAAATGCATGTTACAAAAACTCAACCAACTTATATAGATAGGTAATGGTAGCAAAAAAAGTGAAAAAATAGGTTTTTCAATGCCGTGAAAGGTAGTTTCAGGGGCATAAAGGGACTAAGTCGCCCAAGGTGGCAAATGAGTCCCAGTGGTGATTTTTTTCAAAATTTTTAGTTTTTTTTGGTTGATTTTTATGTTTTATGTGCTGTATGATGTAGACCTAAGATGAAAATGTAGAATTTCAGAAATTTTAAATGATTTGAGATGCAAAAATGCAACCTATATGCACTTTCACTAATGTAAAATTTGAAACCCTAGAAGGCCATTTAACTAATGCAAAATGCAATGCAATGTTAATGCAAGCTAATTCTAGGATGATGATGGACTCCAAAATGAGAAAATGTGATGTTCTAAGTTCTGGCTCACCAAAATGTGGACAAATAATTTGGCACCACAAGGCTCTCTAACACTTCTAGGGTTTCTCACCTAAAAGGAGAGAGGTAGGCCAAAATGTGCAATGTCCCCACTCAAGACCAATGCAAATATGAATGAAATATGCCTAAATGTAATGTCCTAAATGCAATAAACTGATGAAATCTATTGATTATTAATGTAAAATTAATGGAATGAAAAATGTTTGAAAACACATTGTGATATGCAACATAAACTAAATGACCTAAAAATGACCTTGAAACAAAACGAAAAAATATAGAATTGAAGAGGTGCACCTGGAAATGTGTTGCAGATTGGAAATGTTGTTGATCCTAAAATTTTGACCTACTAGGACACTTATGCCATTCTCTGCAACTTAGTCCGAGATCTAGAAAACTACACTAGTGCCCGTTTCGGCCAAATGGGTATCCATATCTACAGAAACTCCTGAAAAATAGGTACAATTTTCCATTTATGGTGACTTAGTCCAATTTTTCTTTTTTAAAAATCTGAAAGTTGAAACTGAAGCTCTCAGTCTACACTTTCTGTTCCTCCAGGTATCTAGATCTGAAACTGCCAAACTCAGGCATGTAAGTGACTTTTTGTGGATATTTTGACCTATCCAACAAGGAGATGTCTTCAACAAGTTTGCAACTTATTCTTCAATGATTTTCAAACCTTCAAAGTACCTAAATATGCAAACACACAAAGAAAGAAAAATGTTGAATGTTAGGGAATAGGGGCTTGCCTTGGTAAAACCCATTTTTGGTAATTAGACCAAATGGAGAAATAAGATGAAGCACAAACACGAAATGAAGGGTTTATAAAATTTCCATGATGATAGATCTTTAATTTCTACAACAATGGATGAAGAATCTGCCGTTGAATGCCTTAGAAAGCTATCTTGATGACTTATAATGCTAAAACCCTAGCTTGCTTGACTTGAGATGGCTGATGAATGAGTTGTGAATTAGGGTTTAGAAGCTTTTTTATATAGGCAATCCATCTAAAATGCTCGTTAATTTGATCCCCAAGGCAGACACGAAGGAAAATTAAACTTGAAACCCAAATTTTCCCACTCGAACCTTGAAAATAGCCCAAATGGGACTATCTTGCCAAGCTGGATGACTTAGTCCCACTTGGATTGTCGGGGAGTGAATAAATTATTCTTATATGATGATTTAGTCAGGTCTTTGATCAAAATAAGCCTTGGGATGCACAATATGGGGCCATAGGGGCCTATTATGATGATGTAAAGGGAAATTAGGGCTAGGGACACAAAGTTCAATGTGAAAGTGTGATTAAATACACTTTACATCATTAACATGAGGTCCACATAGCCTAGAAAGGCACAACATCCAATGTGAATGTGTAAGACAAATTACAACACAAGATTAAAATTAGGTTTAATTTACAGGCCTTCTAGATTAATGTGAGAATGCAATTAAATATATTTTACAATGTTGAATTAAGGGAAAGATAGGTCCATTAGACTTAAATTATGCTCAATAAAATTCTAGAAAAGTGTGAAAGTCATTTACAACACTTTACAACACCTTTACAAGACATCGATAAATGCATTTCCAAGGGTCCAAGACCTAATGTGGATGTGCAAAACACCTCACAAAACTAGACCAAGGCAATATTAAGTCCAATATATCATTAATTTCTTCTAAATCAAGCAAGAAAAAAGGGATACTTTTTTGGTGTCCACACTTTATATATATAATTTTCCCAAATGTTTGTATAATTTTTATTGCATCTTAGAAATAAGAGACTCTTTTATTGTTGATTTACTAAGGAATTATATTATATTGATTCTTTTTGAAATAAAAATGTCCTATTGGGGAGTATTTTGATGATTTAGTTCATATCACTTCATAAATTTTTTGGAATTATTATGATTTTTTTGTTGGTTCTAAATTGAAATCATTGATTTATAAGGACATACTCAATTTTGAATGAGTTTGATTAAACTAATTTTGGATTTTGAGGAAATTGATGCTTATAGTTTAACATGCAAACCTATATGAGAATATTTTGGTTGAGGAGAAACCAAAATATAACCTACACTATGAATGGAACAGTAATATGACATTAAATATCTACTTTGATACTCATTTTATTCTAGGGAGGATCCTTTCTCCTTTCCCTTAGTTTATAATTTTAAATTTAAGGAAACTGAATGTTTATTTTATTTATCCTAAAGAGCTAAGACCTTAACTTAATATAATATTTTAATATTAATTTTATCAAAAATATAGTTATATATTAATGTAGCCATGGATGGAAGTTATCATAAAGGATTTCCAGACCATGCATCAATAACAAAAAGACATGCACTCTATGCACAATGATACACTAAACCAATACATGCTTATGACAAATTTTAGCAAGATAGAGTCAACTTCATAATAAGTTATATCTATTGCAAATGAGATGTGATGTATTTAGCCAACCGCCAACACATCTAAATATCATAACTTGTACAAGAGGTGAACTCCTTAATAATGCATACAAATAGGTATAAGTAGGGATCGAAGATGAATCATGTAGAGGGGTAAGATAAAAAAAAAGTGTATAATAAATGATATAAGAGTATAGATATTACGTTGATTTAAAGAATTTTGAAATGGATATTCTTGACTATGAGTTCAAGATCGAAATGAACCTAGGGAGATATGTGGGAATATTATTTCTTGTTTATGAGATTACCAAGCCAAATTATATTAGTTAGACCATTATTCTAGGAATTGAGTAAGAATTCCCTAGTCTAGATTTACTGATTATATAAGCTAGCATTCTTAACTATCATGATTAGTTCAAAAAGAAGAAGATGGGAGAGTAATTGGTTTTGTTCTATAGCCTTTATTTAATGCTTACCAATTTACAGGATGGATTTGGTTGTGGGGTAATCTATGCCTTGGGATTAAAATAGGAGGCTTTGTTTCATACTTGCTTGTCTCCATGAAATTTTTTAGAACAAGCCACTACTTTAACATGCACTTTAATCTATACATCTTAATTTCATGAAATCTTTATAAAGTAAATCTTCTTGCTCATTCTTACAATCATGGAATTTCATATGTTTTTGTGTCTCATCTTTATATTTGAGTTGGTATGTTTTATTAGATTTGTATCCTTTATTAATTAGTCAGTCGATGCCCTTTTATTATGGTCCTAGCAAGGAAATATTTGGATATTTAAACCAAATGGAAAATATGTTCTATGGATGTAATATGGCCTCAAGTGTCATTGGTAACTCACGCTTTAGTGAAATATTTTGACTAGTTTTATATGATAGACATGTATTTAACACTTCCCTATATTCATTCTTTATTAAAATATTACTTAAGGTATGGTTAAGATAGAGGACTTTATTGTGTGACTATTGGGAAACCTTCCTTTGACGTTAGTCCAATATTTATAATCGAGGTTCATTTGTTTAAGAGTCTTCCTTTGAATTGTCAACACTATCATTATTGTGTGAGTTGATGCTATGATTGAGATTGATGTTAAGACACCTTTTTAACCTAGTGGATTATATCCCTTACTCTATCCAACCATGGGTGAGATGGTTGAAGTCTAGTCGTCAAACTACGGTGCCTCTGCGGAATACATACGTAGGCAAGGCTGTCTAAGATGAGCCCTCGAGGACTAGGTCTAGCCCCTAGGATTTTTTCTCTTATTATTCTTGTGATTACTAATGATATATATATATATATATTATTGTTGACATGTGACTTATTTAATGTTTCAAATTAATTTTGAGTTGGTTGAACTATTTAAGTCTACCTTGGAGATGTGGATTCCATGTCTCCTTTCGAACTGACCATGATGGTCTAAATAATTTAGTTATCTAACTAAAATAACTTTAGTTTATGATTGGTCAAAAGTTGTATGCCTTCTTGTAGTGCCTGCTTTGGTAGCAAACTTTGAGAGTTTTGCAAGTGTACGCAAATGAAATTTGGAATTTGTGTTTTGTCCTTAATTTTATTTCAAGTGTTAAATTTAGGGCATTACATTTGGTATTAGAGCCTAGGTTGGAACACTGGGATCTCTGGCTAGTGTTGTGTGTGTGGTGTTGGTTGTGTGAAAGGTTCCTAGTGCTTATATTTCTTGTTGATATTGATGATTGAAATGAACTTATGAGGTCCTAAGTCGCTTTCATCATGTGACTTTGTAATGCTAGTGAATAGATGAGTGTAAAACACTATAATTCTTGTTTCTAAATCTATGTGTCTTGGGGAAGTTTGAAAACACAATTCTTTCCTTGCATGTGGAGATATGATGTGCTTCCAAATAATGCATGTTGCCCTGAAATCCATTGAATGCATATTTTGTGTAAAGTTATCTTATAAATATGAAAGGAGGATGTTGGATTGGTTAAAAGACCTTGGTCCCAAAATAATTACATTCCTACCTTAGGATGTATCCATGAACTTGTGTATGAAATCAATTAGAATTGAGTAAAAGTTTAGAAATAAAAGGGAATAGTGGAACCATGTGCATAGTAAATAAATGATAATGATAATAACAAAATAAATACGTTAGTAAGCCTTGCATTGTTAAGTCTCAAATCTAAGCTCTTCTTTCATTGCATGGTATACTTGAGAAGTAAAATTTTGTGTGCATTGTAGTAGCCTTACATTGGTGAAACTTAAGGTTCCCAATTGCATTATTATTGATATAAAATTACATAAACATTAACTCATTATATCCTATTTATAGATGCAACAAATTTAATGCATGGATAAGTAAATTTTTAGTGAAAATATTTTTTTGCTTTGGTACTAATAAACTGGACTATGTTTTCCATATTATGTATTGAGTATCGAGGTAGTCGAGCTTAAAAAGTGCTTTATCATGATTGTGTATGCCACTTGGTAGAATATAATATTTGTGGTTTAATTTATATTTAAGGGAATGATTTTGTTGCTCTAAAAGATGGAAATTAATAATAAAGTTATTTTGTATTCTTGGTGTATGTGAATACCCCATAATAGTGCTTTTTTTGTACTATGGAAATTGTCATGGATATACCTAGTTGTAAAAGTAACTGTATGTTGTGCATCTCGACTCATATGGAATGGAGTGATAGAGTTCTTGACAGTTATGTGATTTTTCATGTGGAAACCGGTACATGTGTTGTGCTCCAAGTATGAGATATAGGGTATCCATCTTAGGATAAGGGTGGTGGACGTCTAGTACAATCCCCTATGTGTACCATTCATGTCTATTTTGTGTAGTTGATTTGTTGTGAAAAATGAGTAAGGATTGAATGTGTGGATGTGTATATATTAATGAAATGTGATGTATTCATTTGTGTTAGTCTTATTTGTATGTTAAATGTGTACCCCTAGTGTTTGATTTCCCCCCTTAGGGGAGTGCGATGCTAGCTAGTGTAAATAGGGGTTGAGAGGTATATGTTCTCCCATTGGGAAATTACGTGCTTAGGGCGTTGTCCCTAATCTTGATAAAGGATCTATGTCGAGTTGTTGTAATTCTCCTATGTACATTGACCATGGCCTAATCCCCCACATATGAGAACCACACTTGTTGGTTCATAGTGAAAACATATTACGTGATGTTTATAACCCATGGGTAAAGGATGGAATTACATGGGCCACCAGTGATTCATATTTATGTGGTCAGGGACCACCAATTATTTATCTTCATGTTGTCAAGGACTACTAGTGATTCATATTTATGTGGTTGGGGACCACCATTTATTCATATTCATGTGGTCAAGGACCACCAGTGATACATACTTATGTGGTCAAGGACCACCAGTTATTCATATTTATGTGGTCAAGGACCACTAGTTATTGCATGCTACTATACTTATGTGGTTAGAGAACCACCATTCCCCTCCTCCCCTTAGGTGGCTTATCAAGTCACATGGTGCTTGTGATGTGCAAATTTTATTGTTGAAATATGAATTATTAGTAATTTTTGATTGATGTTTTATTTTATTATGTGCTAGCAATGTGGAATTTTACTGTTGTTTTAATAGAATATTTATTCATTTGAAGGTTTTTATAGTCCAATTTTCCTCAAGGAAATGTTTATATTTCATTTTTGAATTATGATCAGAATGTTGCAAGTAGCTACAATTTAACTTTATTTTGTTTTCTCTTGAATTAATAGTTTCCGCTTTGGGAGCTTTATTGAAACTTTGGTTTATGATCTTATGATACTCAGTTTGAGGCTTTCTCCTTGTTTACAAATTTCTGTCATGTGGTGTAATATGAAATCTGTAAACTACCATATCCCAGGGGGTTCCCTGGCAGGTCGTATAGGGGAGTAGATGCGCTGGGGAATCATCTTGAAAGGGGTTGTAAATGGGACCAGTATGGGATGGTCATTGATCCATTCTTCCCCTCATTCTATGATTGTTCTTATCTATATGAAGAAGTTCTTAGAGAAGGACCTCAAGATATTCCTAATTTGCTATGGTATCCAAGAATATCCATCCTTGTAAACCCCATTGTGTGATCCTTATGTTGTAAATTATGTGATTGTATGAGGACATGCACACCCATTGGGAAGAGAATCCTTGTATGAGGACAAGCACAACCAATTTGGGAAGAGAATCCTTGCTATTATTGTGTGTTCATGTGAAATTGTGAGTAAATGTGATGTGGCATACTTGTGAACTATGTGAGAAAGATAGTAAAAAAATGATGCAAAGTTAATATTTTGTAAAACATGATTGATATTGGAACAAAAGTATTTCTAAAATCATGAGTGATGTTTATGGTGGAAAAAAATCTTTGATGTGTATCCAAGAATGATAAACATGTGTTGATATATTTTTTTGTAAAGTTATTGAGTATGGTTAAAAGGTTAATAATTTATAATTACATGGATAGCTATTAACATGGTTATATTGAGAGTGTACCAGATAAAGGTTCTATTGTGAAATTTTTACTTTGATAATTTGGATGAGTAATGCATAGAAATGATGTTTCTAATGTGTGCTTATAGTTGAATGTTTTGATTAGTTCATCTAGAAAAAAAAAAGATAAGGTAATTATTATGATTAATAGCTTTATGTGTGTGCTTTATTGAGATTATAGTCTTGAACCTTTGAGACTTCTTAGATTTATGTGTGTGCATCAATGTGATTTTTTTTATACTTGAGTAACTCTTGTAAGATTAACATCCTGGCTCACTTAATAGTTAAGTTAAAACTAGGCTATATTGGGTTTTGAATGGGATCAAGGTATTGCGTGTATTACTCTTTCTTAGTTGAGTCAAGAGCGGTATGGTGAGGGAGACTTGCTATGATATAATGGTTATTTTGAATGTGTGTTTTTGTGTGGGGATTTAGTGCCAACCCTTAGTAACTTCTAGGAGGAAGTTTAAACTAAGGGGAGGGGGATGTAAGGCTCTGCCTTGTAAGGAAACCATCCTACTCACATGAAATTCCTATCCATAATAATTGTGGTCATCCCTTGTACATAGGAGGATCAATAAATTGCATGTTATGATAATACTTGGTTTTTTTGGTTATCATCTCAGTTGTTGTTATAACCTATCGTAATATAAGTAGATATTGCTAATTATCAGCTCAAGGAATGAAAACAAATTTCTATTTCAAAACTATGTGTTTTATTTATAAGGATTAGATTATTAAAATAAATGATAAAGAACATCCTATCTATATATAAAATATATATAGACTATGTTGATGAGTATATATATATGCCAAAAGTAGGGGGTATGTCACTGACCACTGCATATTGGGGTAATTTGATGTGAGGTAATATTGGTATTGAATGTTATAATGAAAAAGAAGCATTAAAATAAAAATCACTGGTAACAAAAGGAGTGGTCTTAATGAATTTAATCACAATGTTAATATTCAATCATAGGGTGATGTTATTAGTTGTAATAATAATTATGTGAAATTTTCACATAATGGTCTTGGTATTTTAAAATTAGAATATTAATGCTCATATATTTTAATATTAATAATAGAGAAAAGGTTGAGATCCTTTGGAAATACAAATATTTTCATTAATGCTAATGACAAGTAATATCAACACTTGCATAGTGGATAACCTTCTTATTACTAGGGTGGAAATCTTTGTTGGGACAAAGTTAACAAATGTTATTTTAAAATAACCGTTTTTCCACCATTTAGTGATAATTCAATTTATTTTGAAATAAGATAATTTTATTATCTTGCAAATAATAATAATAAGGCCTTTAATTGCTTGATTGTCCATCAAATTCCTCAAACATTGAGTGTTTTTTTATACTTGATTTTAAACAATAATATGTGAAATAAATGTGGAAAGGCAAAAGCATTGAGTAGGTTGGTAAATCATAATGTCATAGTTCATCTTCCCACTGCCCCATTTAACTATAAGATGGTGTGCCATATCAAGCTAGAAGATATCATTGCAAGTTAGCCAAGTAGTCATTTCAAAAATTAATTGAGCAGTGATGAATGTTCTTCTTGATTGACTACAGGTGTGCTAAATGGTAACAAAAGTAGGGGGGATGGGGTGTGTGATGTAGATTGAAATAGGGGTTGTAACTTAACCTAGAAGGAAAATTTATGAAGGGCACGAAGTAGGCGGGTTACTTTTCATGTTTTTTTTCTAGTAGAAATTGGATGTTTTATCCCTTCAATATAGAAGGTGACACATTGAAGAAGATCTACATGAAGGCCGTCAGTTGGGAAATTAAAACTTGGGAAACTCACTGTATTTTACGTTGGCCACATTATACTCAATTGTAGAGAAATTAATGTTTACACACAATCACATTGATGATATATTGTAACACCGCTCCGATTTGCTATGTTTTCTCTGATAGTTTTGATTCTTTGTTAGACCATATTTTATGTTATTGTTATTCTATCATTGACAGTGGAGCGATGATAGACTATATGGATGTGATGATACATTATATGCATGGTGATTATGTTTGACATGCTTTATGTTTGCATAAATGCTTAGTTGAGATGACATTTCTATACATGCTTATTGTAATTTAATGGATATTTTATCTCGTCAGTTGATGTGATATTGTATTGGTGAAGAGAACGGTATTGCATCACTCTCTTGCGAGTGTCCTGTGATTTCAACGACTCTCTCTTCACGGTGTGTATGAATTATTATCTGGATACATGTACGACATTTGCTTTGTTTGTAGGTTTGTAGGTACAGGACAACAACTTCACCTAGTTTCACAGGTCTGAGAATGTCCACTACTCAACAGTAATGTTGATTGTGAGATAGTAATGGGTTAACCTAGTCAAACATTTACCCTAGTATAGTGTGTCATCGGTTTGTGTATTGGTCGTATTCTTTATCTATGTTGGTCTTGGTATTTTATTATCGTGCAAAGTTTAATTGTGAGGATTAAGTTATATTTTGTGATTAAGTATTTAATTAATCTGTATTATTAATATGGAGACTTTATAATAAATAAATAAATTAATTTAATTTAAGTTATTATAAAATAATTTTAATTATTAGATTAAATGTGAATTAAAATAAATAAGTGATTTAAATGTGATTAGAATTAAATAAATTATTTTTAATTTCAATTGCATGTATTGGGAAAAGATCTTAGAAATATCTTGGTTGTTAAAGAAAAAGATATATGTTGTGTTAACTGGAAGTTAGAAGGTTTTGTTTTCTAATTGTCTTAAAATTGATTTCCAGAGAGATTGATTGAAATTGTGAGAAAAGAGGAAGTTATTTTCACAGAGAGAGGCTTTTAGAAAAATGGTAGAATTGTTTTGAGGTTTGAGGAAATTGTTAATCTTAGAAGCTCTCTGATAATTTTAGGAATCTAGTTTTGTTGTATTCTTGTTTCTGGATTATTTTCTGTTCTCTAGGAAGTGGCAATTCTTCTGGAGGAAGCTTTGACAATTGAAGATTAAAGGGAAGCTCAACATCAATCTTTGAATCGACAGATCTTCTAGAATAGGTTCTTTATGGTTTTGCGAATTTTAATTCGAAAGAGATATTTAATTTTATTGTATTACAAATTGGAAAAGATTAGAAGATAAATTATTTTATTTTAGAAGCTTTTGTTTTGAAAGAAATTGCCGTGAATGTTGAATGTTGAGCCTCTATAGAAAACAATTTAGATCCTTTGTTTAAAATGAGTATTTGAAATAGAATTATACAAAAGGAAATTATAGTTGAATTATAAAATCTTTGTTGAATTTAAATTTAAAAAAATGAAATTATAGTGGAATTATAGAATCTCTGTTGAATTTAAATTTAAACTTAGAAATCCTCTTCCTGTGGAAATAAAATTTATCCTTTTGTAGAAAATATACTTAGATTCTCTGTTAAAAATTGAATTGGTTTGTATTGAAAAATGAATACACTGCCTATGGAAAAGAATTACTCACCTAAACATGCACATGCACAGAGAAATATTTAGAATGAGTTTTCTGAAATTAATGAAAACCTTTGATTGTGATCTATGGTTATGTATTCTCTATCTCTGCTTTGAGGTGCCGATCTTCCTCTATTAATTTGTCTTGAAATTTAATTTCAATTTCCTTGAAACTTTTACATGCTTACTGAATGGAAACTCACGCGGTGCGAATCCTCTGGTACATGTGTATCTACCTAATAGCATAGGTTTGTTTAAGGAAATACGTTTGATTTCTTTGAAGTCTGGAAACATATCATTGAAAAATTATTTAAACTTAGTTCATCTACAATTGGTCTATGGCGTCGCCCCCTATTTGATCTCCTTTACCTCCATGCAAGCTCAATGTAAATCAACATGTTTTGGAAGCATTAGATTCTCCTGCATACCTCTCCTTAGCTGTGGTCTCACCTTTTTATTATTTTCTGTCTTTTTATTCCAGCATGTCAATTCCACTTAAGTCATCGCCCTGCATATATATCATCATTTCTTAACTTCTTGCACTGCATGTGTCGACCCAAGAGGAAGTTCTTTGTTGGCTGTTGAAGATCGACATCATACTATCAATTTGATTTTCTTTTTCAGATTTTATCTTCTTATTTGCAGTTTGTTTGATGTCACCATCAAACGAAGGATGTAATTTCTACCAAAATCCGCCTTTCCTCTATTCGCCCCATGTATATTTTGATCTATTCTATACTCTTGGTTGGTTTTGATTGGTGCTGGTTTCATTTTAAGTTGCCATATGAAACCATTCAATGTCTTCCTTATTTTGTTGCCTTGCAAGCCCTATTGGGTTTTATGGGTGGTGATCTTCTTCGACATCGACCTTATGCATTCTTTTATTTGTGCAAATCTGTTATGTCTCAGATCGCTTCACTTAGAATCATCAAATTTCATGCTTTGTAATTGATTATGGCTCCTTGTTGCTCTGGGTTAGACCTTTGCATGCTTAATTACTATCTTGCATGGCATATATATTTTCAGTGTGCATGCACAACAACAAACTATTAGTAGTTGTTTATAAAGGTGTAATTGATTTATAATTAAATATATTTATATATAATTTCATATATGTTGTTAATTATGTTTGGATTTTAATTTGAATTAAATAAATAAATTTATATATTTTTAAAATGTAGTTCTTTAAATAGATATATTAAAAGCATGAGGAAATAATATTATGAGTAAATGGATTTTGTTTTAAATAAAATGATTTTCTTTTAAAAATATAAATGATTTTATAATTAAATAATATATATTTATTTATATGTATATATATAATTATATTAATTATATATACACACATATTAAATATATTTATTTAATTTCTGATAATTACGATAGGTGCATGCACGCATGCGTAGTCAAATAGAAATGATTAATTATTTTAATTGTGAAATTGAGTAAATGATATGAGTAGTTGTGAAACTAAGAGTTAAACATTTAGTGTTATTTTCGTTGTTGATTTATTAACTGGAATTATGCTTGAACGTTATATTTTTAATATGAGCTATGGATCTATTGGATTTAGGAAATCCGAATAGTAGTGCTTTTAATTACATGTGATTGTTTATTTTAATTACAAGTATTTATGTAATTTTGTATTAGGGGGAATATTGGTTGTCGAGAAAATGTAAGTCTTCCAGATTGTAATTGTGAAAAGGATTGTTGTTTATGTTATTCGCCTTTGAGATTTCCTTGGGTAGTGCACGTATTTGGGATTCAATATTTGACATCCATAGGCATGTGTGAATTAGTTTGAACACTCGATTACTATGAATAGGTTGTGTGATTTAATTTGAGCACCTAGTTACTACAAACAAGATGTGTTGTTCTTTGCTGAATGGTTGATATTTGTTATAGTATTTTGTGCACTGTCTACCCTTGGGTTGTGGAATATGTTATTGTGTTGTCAATAGGGGAGTGGATTTCAATAGGGATCGAGACACAAAGTGGTCCTAGGACAACTAGTGTGAGAGTCAGTTTAATTAGTGGAAATTAAATAACCTATATTAGGGATAGAGCAGCTTAATACATTTAACAAGATAATTTAGCCTCACTCATTGGATCAAGGGCTTGTGTGAGACTTGAGATGAGTCGGGAAGGCTTAGAATGGAAAGATCATTATCTTGTCTTCTTGAAAGATAATCGATTCCACACTGGTGTACATGTGGGGCCAGGTTCGTGAGAGGTTACTAGGATAACCCAAGATGGGGGCCGAGACCTAGGAAGATCTCCTTTGGATAACCAATGCAACCTTTATGATGATACTCCTATGACAAAAGTTGGTTTTTATTGTACAGTGGTTGTTCTTGATTCAGTGATTCTAGAAGCAATGCAACTTTATGTTTGTATTTACTGGTATAGTGTTGTTTTGTACATGGCCTGTGTCTAGAGGTAGTAGGTTTGTCTTGGTTACCTTTTACTATCTCCTAGCATTGGGGTTGGTCCTACGGGTACCTCATGGTTGGGTGGTGTGCACCTTACACCATTGGGCTTTCTCTTCATGTTCGTGATGGCAGGGTCTTCTAGTTTGAGGAGCTCGTGTGTTTCTATGGATTTGTACTTCTCTTATATTCATTGTAACAGTGGGACACTATGTATTGTATTCCTCATTTGTAATTGAGCATAATCCTTATATTGTAATTGTAACATTATGTATGATCTATTCATTGTTGGATTAAATGGTATATATTGTTTATATGATGTTGTATCTGTGGAAATATGCTCATTACATTTCTATGTGTTAGATTTATTATGCAATGGGTTAATGTTTGGATGGATGTTGTTTCTCATGAGTTAGTTTCATATGCTATGGTCAGATTAATTTTGTAAGTTGTGAAATTCACATGTAGACGCATTGTGTGGCCTAGAGGATGTATGTGCTAGAGTAGTTTACTTGTCATTGTTACTCTTTTTAAGGAAAAAAAATAGTTGTACTTCCGTAGTGTTGCATCATCCTCTAGGTTGCGGGATGAGGTTTTACATATATGGGTAGTTGAATAAATGAAAGGGGAGGTAGATGGGGGAATGGATCATAGGTTTTGGAGTTAAAAGTCCTTTCTGCATTTATAAACAAAGGAACGAGTTGTTGAAAATGGACCTCATGCTTTAAACACTAGGGATGGCTCTCGATGGTGAGAGGGGAATGATAGGATTTTAATGTGTTTTCTACACCAGTCAAGATGAATGGTAAGATCTGGATCACTCTCAGGAGGAAAAATTAGTTGATTCAATTTTTATGAAGAATGGTTCACATTCATATATATTTTATGAGAATGAAATAGTTCATTTTAGATGATATGGGAAATAATAAAGCATGGAGAGTCTTTTAGAGAAAGCATCAATTTTGATAATACTTTGATTCAAGGAAATTAAACAGATCTCCCCAAACCCACCATATGATTTGTTCCCCATTCTACAACTGGAGTCTTAGATAGGTAACAAAAAGAAAGCTGAACCTCAGATAATGTAAGAGGACATTCTAAAAATCATGAGGTATGAAGTTCTCTATGAGTATGATATAAAAAAGGGTGAGCCTAAAAGAGATGTGAGTTTTGGAGGGTTACAATTATCAACTACAACCAACATATCAAATGCAAAGTGGTGACATAAGTTTTACATTGGTGGGTATTTTTATCCACAACTGTGATTTATTTTATGAATTTTTAAACCATTTTGGTGCCAATATTTGCTAATGTCCAGGTCAAAAAACAACAATTTAATTTCTTACTATCTTCTTGTGTGAACAATAGTCTGTTATATTGGATTTTATGAGTTTAATGAATCAAAAAAATGTTTAGTTTAATGCAATCGATTTATATTTTATCTTGGCATCACATTTTGCATACATGTCTGTCTAAACATTGTGAAATCCCCTTCTTTCACTTATCTCCTTACCCTGTTTTGAAGCGTCTATTTTGGATTAGGCGAGTAGGATGTGGGAAAAGGTTAAGGAGCTCAACTTCACACCTATCGACTTCATTTTCCTAAAAGTTTTTAGAGCATTTTAAAATATAATGGTTGACTAATATCATTTAGTTTTTAAAATCTTGGTCAAGAAATCTATCTTATTTGTATCCTACAATCATGGCATTCAATGAAACCAAATTTTCTTTGAGGAAGCCTATGAAACAGTTCATATGCCTGGTGTATGCTATGAGACCAAATTTCTTTGAGGCATTATTTCAAACAGTTCACGTGCCTTGTCTCTGCCTCCGTATTTTTGATGCATTTATTTAAGGCATTCTGTCAAATAGTTCACACGCCTTGTCTCTGCCTCCATATTTTTGATGCATTTCATTGAGGAATTCTGTCAAATAGTTCCCATGCCTTTCCTTCTCTTCTATTGTTTACATAAATATCTACTAGGAAAATTGCAACTACAACAATTGACAAATTTTTCCATCCTTTATGCTTGATGGATGTTCTTACCCTGTAGCAAAGTTGTTGCAGGTATGAACAAGTTTGATGGTGTTGTCATTAATGTTGTCATTGATGTCAACATAGTTTATTATGTTGTAGATTGTACATGTATAGTTGAGATACTTCTAAGATGTTGTGAGTACATGGAGATATATTTTTTAGTGTTTTAGATGTGGTGGTTTGATAAGTTTTGAAGTTCTTTTGAGAAAATTAAATAAAGAAGAGAAGTCAGAATGTTGAAAGTGTTTAGAATGTGCTCCGGTATGTGCTCTGCATTTCTCCTTTGTTAATCCTATGCTTGTGTGGATCTAAAAGGTTTGTTAATGGGGATTTAGTGGTGATATCTCTTGAGTTTCAACTTTTGGTGTGGTGGTGTGTGAAAGTTATGTTCACCGGTATGTGAACTGTTCCAATAAAGTTGGTATTCTATCCAGACTAGGAGAAATATTGTTGCTCTGTAGTTTTTCTTTGTTTCATTTTAGATCTTGTGGATCTGGGATATGTCTTGTGAAGGTATTTTCTGTGCTCTGGCAAAAAGGTTTGAAGATTTGTGATCCAAAAGTCATGTCTCAGTAATTTAGTGTGAAGTTTATACAGTCCGAATGGACTGGTGAAAAATGTTCAGTGTTTGAAGTTTGTTGTCTTGCTGCAGATGTATCTAGAAGATTCTGAGATGTATTCTCATGAATTGGGAAGTGTGTTTTGGTGTCCACGTGTCATCTTCTGATTAGGAAGTGTGTACATCAATGTTTATTTGTGTTTTCATTAGGTTTGGCCGACCTAGTGTTTACACTTCATTCGAAGAATAAAATTTATATAAGGAAGCATGTGGTTGTTTCAAGATATTATTTTTTATTTTGAAAAATGTTTTATATTGGTCCACTCTTATTCCTTTCCACCACAGGAATTTTGAGTTGCCGACTTATTTTGAATTTATGAAATAAGGTTTTTTTGTGGCCGACCTTGGAGAAAGTTTCTAAGGTTGAGGATGGTATAAAAACAAGTTGAAGTGTGAGGAGTTGTATGATAGTGTGATGCAAAATGACGAAAGTAAGCCACAAATCATAAGAGAAAAAGTGTGAGTGTGAGTTGTGATAGCAGTTTTTTAGTGTGTTGAAGGTTTCTGCAATCCTACGAATGTGAATTAATTGTTGTGGTGGATCTTTTGTTCTCTTTTGTATCTCTAGGTAGTGAGCCTCCCTATTGGATAGTGAATCCTTTTTGTAGGCAGTGAGCCTTTGTACTTGGACAGTGAGTCCTCATATGGGAAGTGAGCCCTTGGTAGTGAGCCTTTGTTTTATAATCTTTTATATTGTGAGTTAACCCTCATCGTGGTTTTTCCCTCATTGGGTTTTCCATGTAAAAATATGGTGTTCATTGTGTTGATTTTCTTTCTATTATTTGTGTTTCATGCTCTTACTTAATAACAAAACAATGTGGTTGTGGAATTAATAAGTGTTGAAGTTTTAAGTTTAAATTGTGTGACAACTAATTAACCCCCTTCTCAGTTGTCCTACGCTTGTTTAACAATTGGTATCAGAGCTTTGGTTCCTTGTTGTTGAGCTTAACCACTTAAGGAAGAGCCGATGGCGCATAAGTTGGCGATCCCTATGTTTGATGGAACTGACTATAATGATTGGAAGGGATAGATGAAAGGATATATTATCTCCTTTGGTTTTAAGACCTAGAAGGTTGTTGAGACAAAGCATACACCCTTGTCTGGTGGTCTTACTACTACAGATGAGATCTTTTCTTATGAAGAAAATGAGAAGGAGAAGTATGCTATTTGCAGTGGTTTATCTAAAAATGAGTGAGCGAAGGTTTCTTCTTTGGAAACTACATATGAAGTCTGGAAGAAGTTGGAATATATGTATGAGGGAAATGAAAGAGTGAAATTTACAAAGAAGTTGGTGACAAAGCACAAATTTGTGAATCTGATGATGGAAGAAGGTGAAGAGTTTTCAAGTTTCTTTTAGAGAGTTGAACTTACTACAAATGAAGTTAGAAATCAAGGAGGAAATCTATCAGATGAAGATATAATTGAGAAGATCTTGATAACCCTACCAAAGTGCTACAACGATAAGATAGTCTATAATCCTAAGACTTATTCTTTGGAACAATTGTTCGACACCTTGCAAGCATTTGAGATGAGAAAGTTCTAGAAAGAAGACAAGATAGAAGAAAAGACATAAATGACATTCAAGGCATTGAAGATTGAAGAGGAACCAAATAGTGATGGTGTTGATGAGTTGGAAGCAAACTTTACCAGGAAGTTGAAGAAAGGAACCAAAAAGTATAAAGGTATGTTGCTCTTTAAATGTTTTAGTTTTGGTAATATTGGTCATTATGCTTTGAGATGTTAGAATAGAGTTGTACATAAGAAGAAAAAGGATTATAAGGATAAGGATAGGAAGGATAATATAAGTTGTACTAAATTAAAGAAGAAGCAGGAATTTCTGATGATGAATCTAAAAAATGAGGTTGATGATATTGAATGCTTATTATTAGCTTTGGAAAGTAAATTTGTATCCACTAACCCTAGAAAATGTGTAAGCAAGAAGGATCCAGAGAGTAAGAGAAATAGGATGGAAGGTACTTTAGTTACCACTTTTCATGCAATATAGGATGAAGACTACTGGGCAATTGATAGTGGATGTTCCAATCACATGACCTGAGACAAGAGTAAGTTCACTAAACTTGGGAGATATGATGGTGGTTTAGTTATGTTTGGTGATGATTCAGGAGAAAAGATCTGTGGGAAAGGTTCAATTAGCTTTGATGGAGTGCATAGTACTGATGATGTATATAATGTGAAGGGTTTGAGGCATAACCTTTTGAGTGTTGGTCAGATGTGTAGCAATCGTTTTAAACTTGTGTTTCAAAATAATACCTATGAAATCAAAAAAGGATCCAGAAGTGGAGATATGGTTGTTGCTGGAAGAAGAACTCATATAAACATCTATCAATTGAAAGGAGTTGATGTTCATTGCCTTGTATCTCAAATCAGTGAAAGTTGGTTATGACATCGAAGATTGGGACATGTGAATTTTGATAACTTGGTCAAGATCAATGCAAAAGAGATTGTTCGAGGACTGCGTAGAATCACAAGACCTGGTAATGCTATTTACATAAGTTGTCAATAGGGGAAACAAATAAGATGCAACTTTAAGGGAAAATAGCATTCTACTATCAGAATGCTGGAGTTAATTCATACTGATCTTTGTGGTCCGACTAGAACTGGAAGCCTAAATGGTGACAAGTATTTCATGTTTCTTATTGATGATTATACTCGAATGACATGGGTTGCTTTTCTTAGAGAAAAGAGTCAGGCTCTAGATAGGTTTAAGGTATTCAAAGCAAGAGTGGAAAATGAAGTAAATTTGAAAATCAAGTGTTTGAGATCTGATAGAGGTGGAAAATTCACTTTTGGTGAATTTAATGCATTATGTGAACAACATGGCATAAAAAGACAGTTTTCTGCTTTGAGAAACCCTCAACAGAATGGAGTAGTTGAAAGGAAGAACATGGTAGTACATGGGGTGCATTCCAAACACATGGTGTTAAGTAGCGGTACATGGTACCCCCAAATGAGGAACAAAGTAAGGTGTCACAAGTGTAATTAGTGTCATGCAAAAGTATAACTGAATAGTTCTCAAAATGGTGTCAAGGTGATGTCTAGGGGTGGAGCTGAGTTAGTGTAGAAGACAAGCGTCTTGGAGTGTAGATAGGTAAAGAGGAACTCAAGGAAAAAAAATTGTGGTGCAATGAAGCAATGTGGAGTATGTCCTTTGTGTGATGAATCAGTAGAGGAATCATGTTCTAGAAACTGAGTAGGAGTTAGGATTAGGTTATTTTGGGAACAAGCTATAGTAAAGTTGGAACTCGAAGGTCCTAGTGTAAGAGTTTGGGAGTCCACTGTCTTATGGGAGTCACAAGGAAAAACAACTCTAAGGGGTCATTGAAAATGGAGTAGTACAACCAAGTTTAGAGCAGTGAGTTTTGGTAGATGCCTAAGGCATGCATGGTTGGAGTGCTCAGTCAGAGAACGTAGGTGTTCTATTCTTTGGAGTACTTGTGAGGTCGAGATCCTTAAGTGGACTCAAAACATGGAGAAGCATAGTCTAGGAGTTTAGAAATCACTCAACCAAAGAGAGGGTGAACTATCATGAGGCTAGGTCGATGTATAGATCAAGTGCATTTTTTTCCCTTCAAGGGGACGCATCCTCATGCAACATTAGCAAGAATTACTTTTCACTCCCTCTTTGGTTGAGTGACTTCTAAACTCCTAGACTCTACCTCACCATGTTGTGAATCCATTTAAGGATATCAACTTCACAAGTGCTATGTAGAATGAAGCACTTGTTTGCTTTGACTAAGCACTCCATCCATGCATGCCACATGGACTAATACAAAATTTTTTAGTATGCGGAGATAAATAATTGACTAATAAACAATAAGAAAACCTTTTTAAATTTTTTTTATTTAATTTGACACATGGGATGACGTGATTAGTCGATCCAAAAATGCCATTTTTTTCCATGCGACAAAAAATGCTTTGTTAGAATGCTAGTTGGTGCATGGCATGACGTCCAAAGTGGACTACCTTGCCACATTACCAACTATCACTCTACCACCCTTTCACTCCACTATGTCGCAATAATCTCTTGCTACCCCTTGCTATTCTTATGTATAGTCGTGTTTAATGCATGCCACCTCCTACTAGTTCCATGACATCCCATCTAAAATTTGAGCCAACCTGCATCCAATGCTCCTAGTGACTCGCACAACTCACCAAATTTAGTGCCTTTCAATCTACCATGTTATTGAATTTTCTCCACTTCGACGCCGAAAGGTGCTCGCTTGAGGTCTCTACAACTTCCAAAGAGCAACCACAACATGCTACGCTTAGACTCCACTAGATATTTTCCCAAGCACTAGTATTCGAATGTAACAAACCCAACTCAAGCCATGCCATGCAATGCCTCACATTCATTGGTGACATGCAAGTGAACCAACGTGAATGAGTGTAATATTATTGCATATTCTTAACTTCTCGAAATATATTTACAAGGGTTTCCATGCAAGTGAACCCATGTGAAGGAAGTTACAATCTCATGAACGTTCACATAACTCCATTCGACCCAAGTGAGTAAGCTCGCTAAGGCCTCACCATTATTCAATTTTTACTTCTTTAATGTGTTTTTGTTTGTTTTATTGTCTTTTCTTTGTTGAAAAATTCATTGTTGGTATGAAGCTTTCGTATTTATGAACACTATGGAATCTGTGTTCATAAACACACTTAGTTTATGGAAATTAATCTTCTATTCAAGCATCACTCTCTTTAAAAATGTGGTTTTTTATTTCATTACAATAAGAAATAATATTGTTGCTTGTTTTGGTGCCATAGATAAATCTGGGGTTGTTTTTATTTTCATTACAGTAACAAATAATATTGTTGGTTGTTTCGGTGCCATAGATAAATTTGGGGTTGCTTATTTTTCATTACAGTAACAAATAATAATGTTGGTTCAATTCCATAGATAAATCTAGGGTTTATGGTTATCTTTCTATTTTATTGCACTACGATCTTTCCGTTTAGGTCGAATATAAATCTTAGGTGTTCTTTTTTTAATAGGTTATGCATTATCATTCACTCTAGTTATCATATTCTCATAGGTTCTGGATTATCATTCACTTTGGTTATCGTATTCTCATAGGTCCTGCATTATCATTCAATTAGGTTTTCTTTGATGCATAGAAAATATTAGGGTGTGTTCTCTATTTCATAAACCAAAAATAATTTTCTGGGTTTGTCTTTTTATTATGTTTTGCTTCATCTATTTAGTGACTTAAAACATGTAGGTTTTTTTGGTTCCATAGATAAATTTTGGTGTGTTATCTTTTTCATAGGCTGTGCTTCATTAATTTAGTCATGCAAAACAAAGTTATCATTTAACTTCACAATAATTTATGCCTGCGAATGAGTTGGTCATGCATAAAAGATGTGATATTTGTTAAACTCTTACTATTTTCCATTCGTAAGATTTATATTGTTATTCATTAAATCCATTATAGTCACAGGTTAGCAGTTGTGTTTCCCTATAGTTTACATTGCAATCATTACAATCATAGTTAAACAATTGTGTTTCCCTACAATAAAATGTAAGTGTGGTTCCCAATTTTTTGTGCCTGAGTATGTTTTTGTACATGCCTTTTAAGATATGAGATGTGGTTCTATTTTTCATTGGTTTTGATTCATCTATTTAGTCATGTAACTATACTATATTTTTTTAGGTTCCATTGATAAATTTGGGGTGTAACCTTTTTTGGTGCCTTGGATAAATTTTGGGGTGTTAGGTTTTTCATACGTATTGCTTCATCAATTCAGTAATGCAAGTATTGTAGCTTTTTTTGGTTCCATCCATATATTCAGTCACACAACTATTGTTAGATAATTTGGTTCCTTAGATAACTCTTGGGGTGTTCTCTTTTGCATTATCTTTTTTAGGTGCCATTGATTAATTTTGGGGTGTTAATCTTTTTTTAGGTGCCATTGATTAATGTGGGTTATAAGGAATCTTTGGTTTGGATTAATGTTATTTAGTTTAATACAACTATTGTAGCTTTTTTAGGTGCCATTGATAAATTTGGGGGTGTTAGGTTTTTCATAGGGGCTGCTTCATCAATTCAGTAATGCAATTTTTGTAGCATTTTTAGGTGCATTGATTAATTTGGGGGTGTTATCTTTTTCATAGCTTCTGCTTAATGGATTTGGTCATGCAACTATTGTAGATTTGGGGGTGTTCTCTTTGGTATAGGCTGCGATTCATCAATTCAGTCATGCAATTATTGTAGCTTTTTTTGGTTCCTTAGAAATATTTGGGGGTGTTCTATTTTTTATAGGTCCTACTTCATCAATTCATTCATGTATTTATTGTAGCTTTTTAGGTAATGTAGATAATTTTGGGGGTGTTATCTTGATCGTAAGTTCCACTTCATCAATTCAGTCATCATCTATTCTACCAGTTTTGGGTTCCATATACAATTTGGGGGGTGTTAGGTTTTTCATAGGTTTCGCTTATCAATTTAGTAATCAACTATGTAACCTTTTGTATGTGCCATTGATAAATTTGGGGGTGTTAGGTTTTTCATAGGTTTTGCTTCATCAATTTAGTAATGCAACTATTGTAGCTTTTTTGGTGCCATTGATTAATTTGGGGGTGTCATCTTTTTCATATTTTCTGCTTCATGCTATTCAATCATATAGCTATTGTAGGTTTCTTAAGTGCAATAATTGCATTAATTCGGTAATGCAACATAGATAGATTTTTTAGGTTCCTTAGATAAATTTGGGGGTGTCTTCCTTTTCATAGGTTCTCCTTCATCAATACAGTCATGCAACTATTGTAGATTTTTTTGGTGCCTTAGATAAATTTTGGATTGGTGCCATTGATTAATTTGGGGGTGTTCTCCTTTGCATAGATTTTGCTTCATCAATTCAGTCCTCAAACTATTGAAGCTTTCTTGGGTTCCATTGATTAATTTTCCATAGTGGTATGTTGGTCCTCCACAAGTTAGGAAAAAACTCTTGCATAAAAAAGTATGATGAGATCAAACACAAATCAGATATTAAATGCACATTTAATCGTATATATTTGTCAACAAAACAAGTATAGGATGGTAGCCAAACAAGTGTAAGTGTTTTGAAAGTGTATCTTTTTTGGTGCCTTTGATTAATTTTGGGGTGTTCTTTTTTGCATAGGTTCTACTACATCAATTCCCTCATGCAACTATTGTAGCTTTCGTAGGTGCCATTGATTAATTTTCTTCACATTGATGCTAGAATGTGTTGGCTTAAGGTCTCTGCAACTTCAATCCCACCACCACTACATGTTACACTCTGAGTTTGGTGTCCCTTCCAGCTTTATATATGTATATGCATATGCATAGACATATACATATACATAGAAATAGAAATATACATATACCACTTCCATGACATCCCACGTAAACTTTGAGCCAACCTGCATTCAATGCTCCTAGTGCCTCACACACCTTGCCAACTTTAGAGCCTTTCCATCTACCATCTCAAATTTTCTTCACATTGATGCCAAACTGTGTTTGTGGGTGTTATATTTTTTATAGGTTCTACATCAATTCACTCATGTAACTATTGTAGCTTTCTTAGGTGCCATTGATTAATTTGGGGGTGTTCTCTTTTGTATAGGTTATGATTCATCAATTTAGTCTTGATATTATTGTATATCTTTTAGGTTTCATTGATTAATTTGGGGGGGTGCTCTCTTTTTTATAGGTTTTTCTACATCAATTCAATCATGCAACTATTGCATCTTACTTAGGTGCCATTGATTAATCTAGGGGTGTTCTCTTTTGCATAGGTTCTACTTCATCAATTCAATCCTAAAACTATTGTATTATTTT